>JAXQGT010000089.1:0-19340 GCA_037040375.1 Basipetospora sp. M8501
TTCTTTAATTGTTGATTTATCAATGTCACTGCCCTATCATTGGTCTGTTGTCTTCTGATCCTCAAATTATCCTCTGTCGAAGGACTCTGTCAAGCGAAAGAATGGCCCGGTCCTCGTCGTACCCCCCCAAACCACCACCACAACGCCATTACTCGAGATTCTTCCGGTCGCCGAAATCCCCGAGTCCGAACCATGCAAGCCTCATTCTAACATTGAGCCTGACGCCCTCCTGTCTCCCAAAACCCCGGAACCCCCGGCGCAGAGCGAAGCGCGGGGTGACACCCCGCCGCCAGCGGACATCTCCGCCAAGGGGGAGACCTCACGGCCGAGCCGGCGCGCCAGAGGCAACGTCAGCTACGCCGAGCCCAATCTGCGTGACAAGATGCGGCGCCCAACGAAGGACCTCGTCGACGCAGTGACGGGCGAGGGCAAGTACCGTCGGACAAGCGGCCTGGCAGCCGATGAGATTGTGGCATTGGCAGAGGGGGACATGCAGCGGCGGAAGAGGGACGGGACCTCCGAGGAGCGGACCCTGGGTAGCGCCCACAGTTCGAAACCTTGCCCACCGGTTGCGGACGTTGCCGGGCGGAAGAGCCCGCCCGCGGAGAAGCGGGACGCCGTGGTGGCTGCTGATCTACCTAGCAGTGTCTCCACGGACAGGGGGAAGAGGCGATCCTCGATCATGACGAAGGACTCGGTCGGCGACAGCGTTGTTGTTTACGAGAGGAACAACAGTGACGCCACAGCTCAGGATACCGAGGACAGTATAGATATCTCACTGAGCTCGAGCACGACAAACGATAGCAGCGTCGACGTGTACGAGTTCCCCAGTAAGTCACCATCGAAGAATAGCGTCTCGTCAACCTCCAGCGGGCAGTCGGACCAGGCTGCCGCGCGGAAAGGGCGGGGCTCTCGGCGGGCGACCGCGAGCTCCGTGGAGCTCGGCCAGGATAAGGAGGATACTGTGGCCAAGGCCTCAGCGACTGGCAGGAAGCGGGCGTCTGTTAGCGCAGCGAGGAGGTTGAAGGATGATCTAGACGAGTACGTTGGCGAGGCTAGCAGCGAGGTGACGGCGTCGGGGATGAGAGATCGGTCCATGAGGAGGAGGAGCACAATGCTTTAGTGCAATCATTGGGGTCATTGCCAGCTCTCAGCAACCTTTTTTTGGTGTTCTACTCATTTCTGGCGCTAAGGGTTCATACTTCTTCGGATGAAGGTTGGCTTAGAACCCCTTGGCGATGACCGGGCGCAGAAGAAAGACTGGGTGCTTCCGTTTCGAACATCAAAGGACGACGAGGACTCACGATTACAATATTCCCCCATTCAAAGCGACGGTTTCTCGATTCTCTAAACTGACTTGGTTCCTGGGAGTTAGCTCTATATTCGGGGTTGGCGTCATTGATGTTATCAGAATAATCATTTCGTTGGGCGAATGTGAATACAAACCTTCTCATCTTCACTCAATTCTACAGCCGCGTCTGGACTTACTCTAAAGCAGTAGAACTGAGGCGGGCCGAGACTCTCAGGCCAAACACATTCGCCTCGTCGGACGTAGAGTTGTTCATGGCGTGTTATTAGCGGGTATAAACTGAGTTAATATTGACAACTGCTCTCCTCCCTGTATCCCCCAGCAAACCCCCCTCCCCCAATTCAAATCCTCATGTACCGGCTGATGGCTCTACTGGCTTGGTGTATGTGACCTTCTCCACCGCTACGTTCTCGTTCCCCTCGTCGTCTTTCCGTAGCTGGTAGACGTAAAGCGTCAAAGATATTCCCTGGACCTGATCGGATCCGATGCACGGTTAGCAGAGTGTTTCCCTCACGTAGGTTAGAGTATCGCAGCAAACGAGCAGTTGGTGACAACTCCTCAAGAAAGGGAAATCCCTCTCAACAGAAAAAGAAAAAGAAAAAAAAACATACATCCATCAAGCAGAAGCTGGGCACCGGCTCCCCCTCCCCACCCCACCCCATGGTGAAGGCGCCCGTCGCGCTCCCGGGATTGACGAAGAACTTGTCCATGTACTCGAACGCGTCGAACTTGTGGGTGCCGCCCCAGCACAGGACGTCCACGTCGAGCCTGTTGGCCTCGGCCAGGAGCAGGTCGGGCTCGCTCGACACGAGCGTGAAGCCCTCGAGGAACCCGACGCGCAGGGAGCCGTGGGAGACAACCTGGGTGAGCGGCAGGGAGGTAGCCTCGACGTCGTAGCGGCCCTTGACAATCTTGAGGTCCGGGGCGACGGAGCGGAGGTACTCGTAGGTGGGCTTGTCGGTCAGATTGCCCAGGCAGAGGATCTGGCTTATTTTCCCGGGGGCTAGTAGTTTCTTGAACTGTTGGTCGTTCACACTGGGCGTTAGTAAAACTGCACTGGTGCCGCAAAGGAGAGAAGAAGAGAGCGACGAGAGGAGGGGGCGCGCCGTGACGGGGGGCGCTGTGAAGGGTCTGGAGCACTACGCTAGGAGGGGTGGTTGTGGCGTGCCTTTTGAGGGAGGTCCAGCGCTCGGTCGGGGATGTGGAGATCGCCGAGGACTAATATGAGGAATGACATTATCACTAGATGGTGTAGATTTGCCGCAAGAGGTGAGGTTCGTATCGGGCTTCGTTTGCGGCGAGGAGGGCAATGGGAAACTGGGGAGCGTGGTGGACGTTCGATGTTGAGGTGAGGTTGATGACGACGAGCTTCCCGTTCCTGGAGAGGCTTGGCACGGACCAATTACGCGAGGGGCAGCTTAAAGCTCGAGGTGCGAAATGTCAACCAAATTGATCTGATGCTTAACATCACTTGATGAATGCCCCGACATATCTGGTATCAACATAGACATCGGCTGGAACTCCGGTAACCTCTTGACTGTTACTGATCCATCCCTAGATGTACTTTAGCTCGCCGACTTGGCAGACGACGCGACAAGAGGACTAGAGCGGTTCTTGCAAGCTCAAGTGTTGATGTAGAGATGCACCGCTCCCAAGCCAGTGCCCTCACGCATCAGTTCCCATGGGATGGCACGGCGTCTGGGATATGCGAGTGGCCATTGCTGTGCTATATATATTCCAAGCTCCGGGAGTCAATGGGGATATGCCACTGCGCTTGAGTTTTGACTGACCCTGGCCGTCTGCGACTGCTGACAAGGATTCTTGTCCACCATGACTAGGAAAGATCGCAAACACCCCGTCCTCCGCCAGCCCTGCAATTTGTTGGAGTTCCAATTGATGTTCTATCGCGGACGCGATGCCTTCTTTTCCCTCGCCCCCGGTCCTTCGATGGGGAGTTTAACTGGTATTGATCTGTCAAAGCAGAGCTCTGTCTCACCCAGAGAGTGGATCAATTTTGTTAGAGGGGAGTAGATATTATGGAGTAGAAGATGGCACGGAACTAGCACCGTGAGTTCCGCTAGATGCATGGAAGATTTGCCGAGATGTCCGTGGGTGAAGACTGGAGGCTTTGGAAGGTCGAATGCATTTATAATTGCATCAATACATGTCGATAGCGATTGATAGTATCACGCAGCCCAGCCTCCTTTGTCCACCCCTTCACATTTTCCACTCGGGAATTACATGTTGTTGTCGACTCTCAGTTCCGATCAATTCTCGGACAAAGAACCTGAAACCCCGCCGCCACCAAAAGGTGATCTCGCTGCCCTGCTACACAAACTGGCCCTAGCCTGTGGATTCCACGTTCTCATTCGATCATCATTACCCCTCAGCAAGCACAAGCTACCCCTCCGGACAGCTCCGACCACCGGCAGTAACCTTCGGAGCCGTCGGACACCTCCATCCAACCCCACGCCCTTTCGTTTCCCTCCGGGGCTCATCCAATGCTCGCAAGACAACGTACCGAGCCTCGTGCCCTATCCCGACTGCTAAACCTCCAGCAGCTCATCATCCCCACGACAGTTGTGCAGCGTCAATCGGTAAGTTCGATACGCGTTTACTATCTTGCCCCATCCCAGGCGAGTATCGGAAGCGATAGTATCAATAGCCGAGGTCAGATGTCAGAAGTTGAAGCGTGTTCCAGTGCAGCTAACGATAAGGGGGACGGCAGAGTTCCACGAGTCCAACAATCAAAATGTCTAGCCAACCCGCACACGCTACTCTCCTCATCCCGGGGCCCATTGAGTTCGACGATGCCGTGCTCCAGTCCATGAGCCATTTCAGGTACAATTCCGTTACCCCCACCTCCTCGGACCAACCAAAGTTCTCCCCTCCGTACTAGAGCCGGCCGAACTCGAAGAACCGTAAATCTCCGTATGCTAATGACCTCCCGCGTAGCGAGAGCCATGTCGGCCCGGGCTTCGTCGCCGTCTTCGGCGAGACCCTCGCCATGCTCCGCAAGCTCTTCCAGACCACCGACCCCACCGCCCAGCCTTTCATCATCTCCGGCTCGGGCACCCTGGGCTGGGACCTCGTCTCCGCCAACCTCGTCGAGCCGGGCGACGACGTGCTCGTCCTGCACACGGGCTACTTCAGCGACGGCTTCGCTGACTGCTTGGCCACCTACGGCGCCGCCCCCACCCAGCTCAAGGGCCCCGTCGGCTCGCGCCCGCAACTCGACGAGGTTGAGCGTGCGCTCGGCGAGAAGAAGTACAAGCTGCTCACCGTCACGCACGTCGACACGTCGACGGGCGTGCTGAGCGAGCTAAAGGATCTCGCGGCCCTGGTGCGCAGGGTGTCGCCCGAGACGCTGATCGTCGTCGACGGCGTGTGCAGCGTCGCGTGCGAGGAGATTGCGTTTGACGAGTGGGGTCTGGACGGCGTGGTCACCGCGAGCCAGAAGGCGATCGGGTGTCCCGCGGGGTTGTCCATTTCCATGTTCAGCGGGAGGGCTATGGAGAGATTCCAGAACAGGAAGACGCCCCCCGGTTCGTACTTTGCTTCGATGAAGAACTGGACTCCGAGTAGGTCCCCCCCCCCTTCCCTTTTCCCCTGCCTCCTGGGGCTGGCCTACACGGCCTTTCCTCCCTCTCTAGGTGATATGCCTACGGAAGCACACATAGACGGGGTTCTGTTAACACCGCGTCCACAGTCATGAAGAACTACGAGGCCAAGAAGCCGTCCTACTTCGCCACCCCGTCGCCGCAGCTCGTCCGCGCCCTCCACACCGCCCTCGGCCAGATCCTCCAGAAGCCCCTGGCCGACCGCTTCGCGGGCCACCGGGCGACCTCGGACCGCGTTAAGAAGGCTGTCGCTGAGCTGGGCCTCCAGCAGGTAGCCGCGAAGCCCGAGGACCAGGCGCACGGCATGACGGCCATGTACCTCCCGGACGGCGTGAAGGGCACCGACCTACTTCCCATCCTGGGGAAGAAGGGTGTTGTGTTCGCCGGTGGGATCCACAAGGAGATTGCGGCGAGGTATATTCGGTTTGGACACATGGGTGTGAGCGCGGTACGTTTCTGCCCTCTTCCTCGCCCGGTGCTTCTTCACAGGGGATATGTTAGGCGGGTGAAAATAAAAAAGTAAGGTGGCAACTGACGTGATTTAGCTGGACCCGGCTCGCTCGGATATCGACAAGGCACTGACTGCGCTGAAGGAGGGTCTGGCGGAGTGCGGGTACAAGAAGGCCTGAAGGGCGAACCACGGGATCTCGTAGAGTGGCGATAACGGAACGTGTTCGACTGCTGTCGAGTAAGACTTGCCGCTGTATGACACGATTGGGAGCTACCAGTATCAACGAATGTAGAACGCGCATTTACAGGTTCCGGCGAAGTCAAAGAATATACACTAGGTTCGGTTATCTTTCGCTGTGGGCCTAGATGACGGAGGAGCATCCAGCGATTCGTTCTTGTAACGATCTTGCATGTAGTCTACGCAGGGCGATATTACCCCGTAGGTGAACACGCATATTGAGAGCTGGCCGGAATTGGATATAGCATAAACCCACATTTGGACAGGCGGGCCACGACTCTTACCGCTTCCGTCGAGTCAGCATGCTTTTTGAGTATTGGACACCGCTCTTTCCGGGCAGCAGCTGTACGATTTCGTGCAGTCGTAGTGATGTGAGTAGCCAGTTTGAGTGAGGCCCTAGGTGGAGTGGGTTTGCACGCGCTGTATCACTTGGCCCGAGGAAGCTCTGATTATAATGTTCCAGAGAAACATCTAGAAGCCAATCTGGCGGAGGTGTCAGTGGTTCGCAAGACTGCCACCGGTGGAGCTCGGTAGAACATGGTCGGCCCCTAGCCTCCTCCCGTCACGGAAAATAGTGGCGCTTCTCGTACTCGTGCTCCAAGCTCCAGACCACTGAACGGGAAACTCGGCACCGATGCTCGATCGGCTGTTTTGCTTTAGCGCAAGGCTGTCTTGCAATCGAGAGGGTCATCGGCGACGTTCCGGGCCTTGACGTGGTTTCAGACGTATCTGTTAATAGCACGGGACAGCCAATGGATTGATAAAGTTAGATCAATCCAATGCGAATGATTGAAGGCACCTAGGTCTGTGTGTCCTCAGTGTTGGCACCAGAGATAATCAACAGCATTCGATATTGGTCTCTAGGCCGGCCGCCCGCATTGTTTCGATGACAGTGGCAGCCCAACACTCCATTACATAGTGGACACAAAAAGTGAGAAAGGTACTCTTTATGGTTGGGTACGGAGGCCCACTCCAATTTTGGGTGGCGAGCAATGTACAAGTGACATCCCGCCGGCACACTGAGTGTGAAGCCCACGCTGCCAGGGTCTCCACATCTTCCCAGCCGCCGCCATGCTGAAGCTGACAAAGGCTGCTCATCTCTTCCCCGCCATCCACCACCTTCTCTCTGCCTGCTGCCACACAATCACACGTCAACACACGTCGCACCTCGTCTCCAGCTCAACAACCCCAGCTATACCTATTCAATCAGCTCCCAGACTACCATCAACGATCTCTCACCTCTTTCCCATTCGTCTAGGCTTCGTCAGCCCATATCTTAACCCTCCCACAACGTCTCTCGGACCCCGCATCCTCAGCTTGACGGATCCTGCTTCCCCGCCCACCCTCTCGTTGCGACGACTATGGCCGTCTCCATTGAGGAGCTGGACGCTCTAGTCCGCGACTTCTACGAAGGCCGCGGCGAGCAGGTATGGCATAGTCGCTTTGACAAGCTTAATATAATGTCTCGCCTACTGACACGCTACTTCTCACACCACAGCAAAAAGTAGCACAAGCTCGGCTTAACCAGGTACGATCCGATACCTCGTAGCATGTTTTTCGCCAGTACACGGCAATAACTGCGAGCTAACTTGACTGATGCAGTTTAAAGAAGACCCTGATGCCTGGCTCATGGTTGACAAGATTCTGTCCGACGCTACGTACCCGCAAACGAAGTGTATGTCGCCTGCCCCATTGCTTATTGATCCTGTTCGAGATCCATGCATGTCGCCGTAGCTAACATGCCTCCCATAGATCTGGGCCTGCAGGTTCTTGACAATGTCATTATGACAAGGTGGAAGGTCTTGCCTCGCGAGCAATGCCAGGGTAAGAAGAGTGTTTGCTGGCTGTGCCCTGCCACCGCGCACCGCTGTTGCTGACCAGTTCTAGGTATCCGAAACTTTATCGTGCAGTTCATCCTTCAGTGCTCGAGCACCGAGGAGTCGCTACGATCTCAGAAGACTCTCTTGAACAAGCTTAACCTCGTCCTTGTCTCCGTGCTGAAGCAGGAGTGGCCTCACCAATGGCCCACATTCATCAACGAAATCATCAGCTCATGCCACGCGAACTTGTCCATCTGCGAGAACAACATGACTATCCTCCGCCTCCTCTCCGAAGAGGTCTTCGACTACTCTGCCGAACAAATGACGTCTACGAAGACTAAGAATCTCAAGACGACAATGTGCCAAGAGTTTTCGCAGATCTTCCAGCTCTGCCAGGAGATTCTCACCTCGGCAGACCAGCCCAGCCTCATCAAGGCTACTTTGGAGACCTTATTACGCTTCTGCAACTGGATCCCGCTCGGATACATCTTTGAGACCAACCTCATCGACACGCTACGCACCCGCTTCCTGGAAGTTCCAGAGTTCCGGAACATCACCCTCCAGTGTTTGACGGAAATCGGTGGCCTCCAGACGGGAGGACCAGGCCAACCCACGTACGAGGAACAGCTCGTCAAGATGTTCACTGAGGTTCTCAAGACCATTTCCAACATCATCCCCATCACTCTGGACCTCAAGGAAACCTACCCCCAGAGCAACTCGCGAGACCAAGAATTTATCCAGAACCTCGCTTTGTTTCTTTGCAATTTCTTCAGCATGCACCTTAACGTAAGTACAGACACGCCCTTGGGACTCTCTAACCATTGCTTCTTGCTAATTCTCTCATGCGTTGCAGCTCATCGAAAACCTCCCGAACCGCGATTTCCTGTCCCACGGTCATTTCTACCTCATCCGCATATCACAGATCAACGACCGTGAAATATTCAAGATTTGCCTCGATTACTGGCTGAAGCTTGTTCAAGACCTCTACGAGGAGATGCAGCGTCTACCTGCCAACGATCTGGTACCGATGATTGGGTTGGGAACTTCGGGCATATCCAGTAGCGGCGCGCCGAACCCCGCCCTTCTGATGAACTATCCCCTGAGGAAGCACAAATACACGGAGATCCTGTCGAACTTGCGGGTTGTCATGATCGAGAACATGGTGCGCCCCGAGGAGGTGCTGATTGTCGAGAACGACGAGGGTGAAATCGTACGAGAGTTCGTCAAGGAAAGCGACACGGTCCAGCTGTACAAGACGATTCGTGAGTGCCTCGTGTACCTCACTCACCTTGACGTCGTGGACACGGAGAACATCATGACGGAGAAGCTTGCGAAGCAAGTCGACAACTCCGAGTGGTCATGGCATAACTGCAACGTGCTCTGCTGGGCCATTGGCTCGATTTCGCTTGCCATGAATGAGGAAACGGAGAAACGCTTCCTGGTGACGGTCATTAAGGATCTCCTCGGGTTGACAGAAATGAAGCGGGGCAAGGACAACAAGGCTGTGGTGGCCAGCAATATCATGTATATTGTTGGCCAGTACCCTCGTTTCCTTAAGGCGCACTGGAAGTTCCTCAAGACGGTGGTCAACAAACTGTTCGAGTTCATGCACGAGTCGCACGAAGGTAGGGAAAATCCCTGTGGCGAAGTAAGAATGGCAATACACATTAGTGATACTAACGTCAACTTTCGTCAACAGGTGTCCAGGACATGGCATGCGATACCTTCATCAAGATTGCGCGACAATGCCGACGTCACTTCGTCGCACTTCAGCCCAGCGAGCAAGAGCCGTTCATCGAGGAGATCGTTAGGAATCTCCACAAGATCACCTGCGATCTCACGCCACAGCAAGTGCACACCTTTTACGAGGCCTGCGGCTATATGGTGGCCGCCCAGGGGAATAAGACTCAACAGGAGCGCCTGCTGTCTGAGCTGATGGCCCTGCCCAATGCGGCTTGGGATGAGATCATTAAGCAGGCTGGCATCAACCCTGGCATCCTCCAGGACGCGGACACGATTAAGGTAATTGGCAACATTATGAAGACAAACGTCTCCGCCTGCACGTCCGTCGGACCGTACTTCTATCCCCAGATTGGCCGGATCTATCACGATATGCTTCAGATGTACCGTGCGACCAGCACGCTCATCTCAGAAGCTGTCGCCAAGGACGGTAAGTCATAATAAAGCCTCGACGACCATGAGTACAAAAGGTTACTAACACCGCTCAAGGCGAAATCGCCACCAAGATGCCCAAGGTCCGGGGCTTGCGCACGATAAAGAAAGAGATCCTAAAGCTCATCGAGACGTATGTTGAGAAGGCGGAAGATCTACACTCGGTCCGTCTACAGATGGTGCCTCCCCTCCTAGACTCGGTACTTGTAGATTACAAGAACAATGTCCCTGGGGCGAGGGATGCCGAGGTGCTGAAGGCCATGTCTACGATTATCACCAGACTAGCTGTGAGTAGTGTCCCACCTGCCCGTACGCATCATTTGGCTGACACATGGTACAGTCCCTCATGGAGGACCAAGTCCCTATCA
Organism: Basipetospora sp. M8501; assembly: GCA_037040375.1. Lineage (NCBI taxonomy): Eukaryota > Fungi > Ascomycota > Sordariomycetes > Microascales > Basipetospora > Basipetospora sp. M8501. The sequence goes on from JAXQGT010000089.1 coordinate 9,978, forward strand.
TCATGGAGAACGTCTTCGAGTGCACACTGGATATGATTAACAAGGACTTCTCCGAATTCCCTGAGCATCGTGTTGAGTTCTTCAACCTTCTAAGAGCCATCAACCTCCACTGCTTCCCAGGTATGTCTCGGCGCTCCTACCCCACCCGCTATCAACTTTGTAGGGTACAATTGACTAACACGGAAACAGCCCTCCTCAAACTCGACAACCGCCAGTTCAAGTTCGTAATCGACTCGTGCTCGTGGGCGTTCAAACATGACAACCGGGACGTGGAGGCGGCGGGCCTCAACATGTGCTTAGAGCTCATCAACAACATTGCTGAGAAGACGGACGTGCAGACGTCCAACATGTTCTTCCAGCAGTTCTTCATCACGATTCTGCAGGACATCTTCTTTGTGGTGACAGATCCGGACCACAAGGCCGGGTTCAAGACACAGTCGATGTTGCTGATGCGGCTGTTCTACTTTGTGAGCCCCGCGGATGGCTCGACGCCAAAGATCCAGGGTCCCATCTACCCACCCACCGAGGCACAGCCCGGGACGGGGAACAAGGAGTTCCTTGCCAACTTTGTGGCAACGCAGATGCGTAATGCGTTCCCTAATCTCCAACCGTGCGTCCTTTCCCGCCGCCGCTTGCGCTGTTCCCCCTTTGTCAGAGTGTGCCAACTAACGGGAGTGAAACAGAGCCCAAATTACGTCGTTCGTTGAAAACCTGTTCGCGTACAACACGCAGTACGACAAGTTCCGGTTGAACATGCGCGACTTCCTCATCTCGCTCAAGGAGTTCGCGGGCGACAATGCGGAGCTGTACATTGTGGAGAAGGAGCAGCAGGAGCGGGACGCCAAGGCGGCAGACCTGGAGAGGCGCGCCAAGGTGGGCGGTCTGCTGAAGCCGTCGGAGATCGAGGACGAGGAGCTCTGACTGGGTGAAGAGCTGCGGAGCGAATTTGCGCCGGGGTACGAGGGCCGGCCGGGAGAAGCGGGGGATTCAGGTAAAGGGGGTGATGACTTAGATGGATGGAGTGTTTATGGGTTTTAAGGATGAAAGGGGGGGCGCCTTTCTACGCCAGAGGAAAATTGCGTGTGAAGTTGATATCAGAAGGGGAGAATCATGGGTGAAAGGGGAGAGACACTGGATATCATGGATATCTGACGCTCAGAAAGGGGGAGAGCGGCGGAAGTAATGCGTATTTGTTTTATCCCCGCTGCGTCCCCGCTACCGGTCTGTTTCGTTTTTGGCGTCTGTCTCTGATGATGAGACTTGATGCAGCGGCCCTCGCAGGTTGTGGGCCGAGAGGAAATTCATATTTTTGTAGTGATACCAAAAACGGAAAAACACTTCAGGACTCGAGCAAAGATTCTTATGCTGGGCATTAACATGTTTCTCTCTCTCTCGCTCTCTCTCTCTCTCTCTCGCTCTCTCTCTCTCTCTCTCTCACTCACTTTCCTCCTTTCTTCCCTTCAATCCGTAGATGCCTGGATGTCTACCTGGCCCTGCTCCCAGCCCACGCTGTTTAGTTGCCTCGTGTTTTAGGGGTTCTCTAAGCCATTTATTTCTGCACTAGTTCAGTTGTCGGGCAGTAGAGGGTGAAGGTATTGTACATGGAGACCCCAACGCAACGTGAGGATGTAGGGAAGATTTCGTGGCCTTCCACAGCAGAAGTAAAGGGTCACACGGAAGCTATGCGGTAGGAACATCAATCAAGGCCACTCCATACGTCGAACTGGAGGCCATCGCTTTCTCCTTGCAGGAGACTAGAGAGACGGGGGCGAGGCTAACATGCCGGGTTGGCCCATCGACCATGATGAGTTGATTATCCAAGGGGGCCCCCTGACGAACACTCGACTTCCATGAGCAGAGTCGCACTATCCTTCCTGTGCGCGGCTTGGGGAGAGGTTTCTGAGACATTCGCCGGGCAAGCGTCATCAAGCACTTGCGGACCAGCAGCTTCTCTAGTTGAAGGGCTCGTCTGATTGTGGGAGGGGAGGCAGCAAACAGCGCAGTTATTCGTGCAGTCCGTATAAGCTCTAGACTGCCCGCCACAATCCATGCATGTTCACCAAGGACCAGCTCTCTCGTACCCGTGTATGCTGCCTGCCTCTGATGATAAATGTCATCAGGGCGCTGTATTAACATATTCCGCTGCGTAGCCCACAGACAACGACACCGCCTAGCCGGCCGCGCAAGATGGGTTTCTCGAAGCTGTCGCCCGAATGCTGTGCCTGGCCGCCAGTCACCACGGCACTGGGGTGTCCCAGGGGCCCCGAGGGGAGGCTAGGTGAGACACACCGTTTGTTCCTCCCCGTTCCATACATCATACTTCCTTTTTTTAATGAAGCCGGCGCCCTTGGAACTAGCGGGTTCTAGTGACCTTCGTTTTGTCATCTGATATATCTACCCCGGGCGATCAGAGCTTCGGAATGGGGATGTCCCCTGACCAGAACGGATTTCCACGAAACCTTCCTGAGCAGTGGTTCGTGGCGTCAAGATTTTTTCCAGTAGTACCAACACGTGCCTTCGCCCAAGCCCAAACACCGGTGCGGGAACTGGAACCAACCCTCTCATGTCATACAGCGTACTCCTTCAGGAGCCCCGGGATAATTGGTGATGGGGCTTACTCCTGGCCCTACGTTCAGGCCTTTTCTCCTTCTCCCGGAGGCGCCAAAATGAGCTGATCCTTATGCAAAGAAGCAAGCAAACAATCACCCCCCTGATGAGGGTTCTCTGGTATTACCCGCCGAGACGGTTGCAGTGGCGCGGACATCTCCGATCCACCACCCTCTTCGACGGAGTTTTGTCTGATTCGCAAACCACAGGACCGGGAACTCATCACAACCGGTAGGCTGTCGGAGCAAGGGTGGGTAAGCAGTCAGAGAAGCAAACAGAAAAGGGGGAGGAGGAGACGCCGGGGCCGTGGCAGAGGACCAAAACCCAGGACCCAGGAGACTGGGCATGATTGTGTGCTTCGTGTCGCCCCCAAAGGGTAACACCAGCCTGCCTGTACCAGAAGAGTGGGCTCTATCACACTATCACATCACCGGGAAACGGGCGTGGCGGGCGGCCGTCACCGGCGAAGGCGTTTCCCGCTCTTGTTTGGTCGTACTCGCTTCTCTCTGTTCTCTCCCTTGCAGATGGAATGTGGCAAAAACAGAGCCCCCTTTGATCTGCGCGGCGCCAAATGGAAACGTCCTCACCGAAGTGAGACCTGCCCACCCTCGTCATTTTCCCACACCCCCCTCCGCCTAATCCTCCTTCATCACGCTTAATAGATTCTCCCTGGCTTCGCGGCGGGGCACCGTTTGATGAATCCAATCCCAAGGAAGGACAAGGGGCGGGGCGGAGGGGTTGGCCAAAAAAAAAAAAAAGCCCAGAAACCTAGACACCTAGACACCACGCCTGTGGAGGAGCACCCAAAGGGATTGATGGTAAGCAAGTGCTCGTCTGGAGGGAATGCATACCCTATGTGTGATGGGCCCACATGCGCAGAGGGGGGAACAGTAGTGAGAGTATTTTCCGTACACACGTACATGTGCTGCGCCGCCAAGATCATTGATGTCTGGGGAAATATGCAGGGTGTTCCTGGAAAAGCATGGCCTCAACTGTGTTCATCTGGAGTCTGGTATCGAATGTGACAGCGCTGGCAGGCTAGGCCGCTCAGCATGGCCTTGATGTCCGGGTAGATGCACTGCACTCAACCAAGAACTTGAACCAACAGGTCGTTGAGGAGAGTCTCCCTTCCTGGACTGCATCTTTTGGGCCAGTCTCCCTCGTCCCCGAATGACCCTCCCCATCTCCAACTTTTACCCGGTGTGGAATCCTCCACACACCACAACCCCTCATTGTCACCTTTCCTCTCCAATTCTTAATGCTGACATTCAATATTAGCTCGACGTTCTCGAACCCGCAGATATTGCATACCTCGTAGTAGCCCAACAGCGTGGGCCACCGAGTGGTCCCATCTTGCCCCCGCCGCTAGGAGCATTATGATCAATGGTTTTGACACAGAACCCCATCCCTAGTCCCCAACAAGGGAAGTGCAGACGAGAGCCTTGCGGAGTAGTGTACAAGTGTGTGAAGTACCCTTTTCCCACCCTTGTACCCCATATTCAACGACATGGAGCGTTGGCATAGGAGTGTGGATTATGGATTAGTGCAGATCAAATATGGCCGGTGGAGATTATACTGCGGAGTAGATCAACCCTAATAAAGAAAGAAACCTGGGGAAAAATGGAACGGGCCCCAAAGACTATTCCCATCACGGCAAGGGCCAGACACTACACTACGGAGTAGAGGACCTGTGCTAGCACCAAGCCGGGGCTGGACTTCTTCCCAGTAAGCGGGGGGAGGGGGTGTGCTCGAAGCGAAAGTCATTTGACGGAGGCACATTCGTTCCACTCGATGTTTCCTTGATTTGAAATTCGATGTCCAACTCAAGATTATTAGCATTGAGTTATCGAGTTTCCGATCTTCCTCGCCCCGTGTTGTTTTCCTCCCACCCCACACCTCTAGTGTCCATCCCCGGTCTCCCGAGCACTGAGGTCACTGGTCAGATGAACAGAATACATGTACGGATAGACAGGGAAAAGGGTTTCTCAACCCTTGGCCCTTACACTCCCAGTCTAGTTAGTGTACACTACTCCGTAGTTCATTTCCACTACTCGTACACTACCACCCCCCTGTACGGAGTAGTGCACTGGCAGTATCACTCTGGCTGCGGCTACCACGGCAATCGTGAACTCCGTTGGTCTGAGCTTCGTGATCGCCGGGGTCTGGTGGCTTTCCCCTCCAGCCTTTTCCCTTGGCGAGCCAAGCGCGAAACAACTCTTGTGTCCGCACCTCTGCTACAGGGTACATGTCTTGAGAACGACCCCCGATGCCACAAGGGTGTGTGACCAGTTCGTCGTCGAGTGCTGCACAGCCAACCCGCTTTGGAGTGTTGATGTAATTGAACTGGTTGGCTGCACCGGTGTGAGCGTTGTGGCTCTTTCCCCGAGATGCGGCCCTCCGTCCTTCGTATACTACAAGTGAAGTACACCTGAAAGCCTCTATGGGACGCGTGTTTTAACGTAAGGGCCCTGGTCATCTCGACGGCACACGAGAGCAACCTTCTGAAGTGTTCTTCCTCCCAGTGTGGATGTGTGGGGTAAAATGGTTGAAGGTATGCCCATCCATACTCCTGCAGGAGGAGAGATTGGGGTGGACTTCCCACTCCCCTCCCCAAAGCAAGGTTAGCATCAGCCGGGGCCAACATCTCGAGGGAGGCCCTGCCCTGTTGGATAGGACAGAGCAAAGGCACACCCAGTGGCGCTGAAACATTTGAGGTGTGCCCATCAATGGGAGAGGAGGCAGGAGGCAATGGTGCTGTGTGACCTCAACTCGATATGTGGTCTATTTTCTCCACCCCTCCCAGTGTCTGCGGCACGAAGTAGTGTAGTATTCTACGAAAGTAGTGCGCGCGTAATTCCCATTTGCACCTCGAATGCGCCCTTGGGGTTGTCTTCTTGCTCTTGTTTGAGATCAAATGGAGCCTCGTATTCATGGGCAGTCCTGTGAGCTTTAATGCACGGGCGGACGGCCTGGCGCTGCACGTCGTATGTCGCACAGTAGCACCACCATATCTAAACGAGGGACTCAATTTCGAGCGGCTCGTCCCTGCAGGAGACAGACCGGGTAGCCAATGAATTTGGACATGAAAACTGCTCTGAGGCTGGCGTTTGGAAAACGCCGCTGATCTCGACTTGTCGCCTAGGATGAGCCTCAAGTTTAGACCATCAGTGACAGAGCCCAGCTTGCTCAATCCGAGGCAATATCGCAGGGCTTCCCAAGAGCCTAGTGTACAGATTGAACCTCTGGGCTTCGCATCGGATTTCGATCCCGTGCGTGGTTGTCCTCCGTGCTCCCAAGCTCCGTGATGCCAAATGTCACTCGAAGTGAGCCGTCGTGGAGTAACTCTAATTCACTTCCAGAGCAGCTTTGGAACCAGTTGGCTACGAGTTCGGGTTGGAGACTTAGAGCGGGGATTATATTTTGAATTGACTTCGGGCTTACAATCAGTTTCTCAAGTGCTCCTCATTCAGCCTTGTTCACAAGGCTGGAGGAACGTCCGAAAACATCATTGACATCTTCTACTACGTACCTGCCTATTCTGGGAGCAAGTTACGTGGCTGAAGGGAAGGAATTTGTGTGCTAGTATCCGTATGCAGACTGTACACTGCAAATTCTCGGCGAACTGACACAGGCCCGGCAGAACCTACATGAAGCTTACCAACAACTTCGTCTGCTACTTGAGGCCCGTTGTTATGTCCGCGGGGCGGCATTCAAAGACGACTTCACAGGGTCCTGACGACTAATGTCATCATCCAAGAACACCACATAACCCCGCGGGAGGAATCCAAGTCCACAGAGTCTATCCGCAGGTTTCCCCCGATACCATCCAGCCGACCCCACCTGTTTCGGTTGTGCTACCTATTGTCGTGGTTCGAAAGTCGAGCACTCGCTTCACACATACACTGTACGCATCAGGTTAGAGTTACCCTACTCTCAAACGCCAAACTCTCTGGCCCCATCGTCGTCATGTCTGGGCCGATATCCTCCAAGGCACGAGATGGCCTTCTCACACCGGTGACTCCAACCTCGGGCAGGTCACGACGAGCTCGGCGGGCCGAGGCGTCATCCTCATCAGAGAGTGATATGGGCACATTCGACGTTTTGAATACCAAGTGCAGGGTGGTGACACCGCCCCGGTTCATGCCGTTAGTGAGCAAACTTGGTGACGAAGAGTGTATCTCTGTCCAGAACCTCTTCGGCAACGATTTCCCAAAGGCGGCGGTCCAGTTCGCTGTCGAACACGGCATCCCATCATCATCAGTGGAGGCAAGCTTGACGTCTCGCGGTATGTCCATAAACTCATCTCAGAAGCCATATTTGTGCTGACACCTCGTGCTGCTATGGACAGTTTTCCGAGACGATCTGACGGATTACCAAACCGCTGTCTTGATAATCGTCGAGGAATGGACCCCAAGGTCGCCGCCTGTGTGGCAGGATGTCGTTGAAAGAACGAAGAAGTACATTGGTTGGTCATCTCTACTGGATCCTGATCTCCATTATACCACTGCTGCTGACGACTGTTCCAGACAAGAGAATCACGGAGAGCGATGCCATGGCTCTCGTTGACGTCAGTGTCGAAATGGTCGTTCGAGATCTTGTCCGACCCAAGTACCTTTCCCCGGTCTTGATGGATGCAAACTTCCCTCAGCTCCAGGAAGCTTGGCCGGAGATGAAAAACGGAATCTTCAAAATATTACAGCAATACAACTCGACAGCTGGGCACATGTCACTCATCGCTCTCAGCAGGATTGGATTTGATGACCATTACAACAATCCAGCTATCGTATACGTTGCTGTGGACTACGGCTCGTCAGAAATGGGGTGGCCCCCAGTGCTAGAGAAGATGCAGACCTTCGTCGACAGATTCGGCTTCAAGCTACCTGTGCACATGGAGCACAACGAAATCCCTCACTCTGCGTTCCCTCTCAGAGTCCCTGATTTGACGGGGCCCGAGCTCGACGCCAAGGCGCGGGATTTCAACTATCACCTAAAACGCCCATACAGCAAGGCTGTTTGTGCGGGTGATGACATCGGCGCCGGCTGCTCTATTAGGCGGTCTGATGGCAAGTTCATGAATCCCACCGTGGCAACGCTAGGGTGTTGGATCGATGTCTTAGTCAAAGACCGCGGTTGGCGGACGATGGGCCTGACCAACTACCACGTGGTCCGTCCCTGCCTGGAGGGGTACAGCCTGGGCACGGAACGAGTCTCCGCCGAACCAGGCCAACCGCCATTGATACGAAGCCGTTTGGGCGCTCCGGTGGTGCCGTCGCCCCTGGCCGATGCGGACAAGCAGGGACTCGAAACTAGCGGCATGTCGAAGAGACACAAGGTGGAGCACCCTACTCGTGCGAAGCACAACTACACGGTTCACCAGCTTCGGGGCCGCATCGAAGAGTTCAAGACCGAGGACATGCCGATTCCAAAACATCTGCAGACAGAATTGGCCGACATTACGGCTTTCTTCGACAAAGACGAGCAGTTCTTTGGCCAGCCCTGCTTCGCGTCAGGGTACACGAAACGCTCCAGCACGAATGGCCGACTAGACTGGGCGCTGATCAACCCCTTATCCGAGGGCCGCATTGGGGGCAATCAGCTACCAAGCGAGGATGACTGGGATAACAGCGGGGTTTCTCCTCATGAAGCACCTCTCGCGGTAGGCGGGACACTGAACCCCCAGCGACAGTCTATACGCACGATGAGCCCTCATGAGAGGGTATTCAAGGTCGGAACGTCGACAAGATGTACAGTCGGGATCTCCAACGGTCTGAACGCGGACTGTATTGTTGGAGAGGAAAGGTATATGAGCGGGAGGTCGGAAGATGACCTCAAGTCGACGGAGTATATGTTCATTCACATGCTGCCGCGTGATAAGGCATTTGCGAACACGGGCGATTCGGGTGCCGTGGTGTGGGATAAACGAGGAGCTGCTGTTGGGTTGCTGTTTAGAGGACTGCGACCACAGCAAACTGGCAACCAGGGATACACCTTCGTGACACCGATCGAAGATGTCTTCCGGAGCATCATGGACATGTCAAAGGGTAATATCGTAGACGTCCGGATTTTTGGAGCAGCGGTTGCTGAGAAGAAAGGTGATGACAAGACTAGAGCCCATGACGACTGAGGCAAGGTGAGAGCTCGTTGATCTGTCCTTTGAGGTCGTATCTTTAGCTCTTACTCCATAGTCTCTCCTCTCTGACCTTTAATGATTATACAAAAACGGCCCTTCGGGTGTTATGTCAACCGCGGACTCCCCTGGCCGTCCTGTCATAATACGCACAGTAGCCATTTGATGTTGCGCACTCGTGTATGGTCCAGATGGAAGAACCTCCCCTGCCGGTCGATGGCGCCCGCTTCTTAGACTTTCTGCTTTCTGGGGCGGCTTCTCTCTTTCTAAGAAGAAATTCAGAGTGCAATACAGTTGGTACTCTAGGAGTCGTTACGCTATCCCGTAGATGTACACAGACAGAGTAGGCATTGGATCAGAGCAAGACGCCAGGCTCAGGCGGGAACTATTGTTCGCATACGGAGTGTATACTCCGGATATTCGACGCCGCGAACGCCCCCTTCTCAAACATGCGCAGTCGACCATTAAATTCCGTAGTTTACGCAGGATGCATCAAGTGGACGGGATACACCCGTCAAAACATGTAGACGGCCCAGAATGGCAAGAGTGGATGTAGCAAGCGATGTTGCGTCTTGTCGTCTCGAAACACCCCAGCGCGCCGGGGGGGAGGGGCACGGGCGGACGGATGG
>JAXQGT010000090.1:0-17408 GCA_037040375.1 Basipetospora sp. M8501
TGGTCGCCCCCCTGAGCGCCGTCGCCCTCGAGTCGTCCCTGTCCGCCCGCGGCGCGGGTCACGTACACACCCATGCGCTGTGGGACGATGACGGTGCCGAGGAAAAAACGCCCATCTGCCGCGAGACCGACGATAACGACGACGACGGAGATGTGCAAGATACGCTGGCCGCGAGACGGAGGCAGCACCCCCCGGCCATGTCGTTGCAGGATCTTGAGGCGACCGAGGGCCTCGTGGCGGGCATATCGCCCAGGCCGGGGCACACGCCCACGACGCCCATGCCGCCCAGTGCGACGACGACGACGACGAAGAACGTCGACGACGGGGATGCTTCTGACGCCGAGTCCGACATGGAACTCTCCCTCGACGAGCTCGACCCCACGTCACGAGACGCCCACCAACCCCTCAACGGCCACGCCGCGCGACCGCTCCGCCCTTCCTTCGGCCGAAGCCGCTCGGGCACGAACTCGTCCCTGCCGCCGCCCCCGGAGACCCAGAAGCGCCTCTTCATCCAGGTCCTCCTCCTTGAGGCCGGCATCCTGTTCCACTCCATCTTCATCGGCATGGCCCTCTCCGTCGAGACGGGCCCCACATTTCTCGTCTTCCTCTTCGCCATCTCGATCCACCAGTCCTTCGAGGGGCTGGCCCTCGGGAGCCGCATCGCCGCCCTGCATTTCCCGCGCACGAGTCTGCGGCCCTGGCTCATGGTGCTCGTCTTCGGCGCCTCGACCCCGCTCGGCCAGCTCATCGGCCTGGGCATCCACAAGCTGTACGACCCGCATAGCGAGGCGGGCCTGCTGATGGTGGGGTTCATGGACGCCATATCGGCGGGCCTGCTGCTGTTCGCGGGCCTTGTGCAGCTCCTGGCGCAGGACTTCTTATCGGATGAGAGCTACAAGGTGCTGACGGGGAAGAGGAGGGTCAGGGCGTTTTTGAGCGTGGTGTTCGGGGCACTGCTAATGGCTGCCGTGAGAGCCATTGCTTGAGTGCGCTGCCAGGAGAGAGTGAGTTGTTTTGTGTTCGTTACTGGAGTTTTCTTTTCATAACTCTTGTCTCGAGGGTCTCACCTATCCTTTCTCCTGCTTTATTTTCCGTCTTCTCTCCATATTTCTTACGTCTTTAGGCGATGGGTTTCATCGGGCAAGGAGTTTTGGGCGGGTATTTGCGGCTCTCATATAAGGATTTGAGAGTAAGGGGGAGGCACGAAAGACCAAGGAAAATGCATATCGTGACGGCGTTCAACGGACTCATTCACGCCATTTGGTGTCATATAGCCCGCGTGCAGCGGATGAGAGACGGGATGTAATACAATTCCACCTGGTCCCCATGCCATTTGGCTCTTTATCGAGTCTCCTAATATCCCGATGATGCAAAATTACCCAAATTGCGGCACGACTATGTGTACGGGTTTATATATACAGGAGCATACCCTCCAGAGAGAGCTCTGAGCCTCATGTGAATGTGGTCGGCGAAGTTCTACCTAGTCCTCTGAGCCGGCAGCATCATTGGGCCTTCATGTTCCTTCCAAGAGACCCTATTCCACTCCTTTCTACCTGCCCGCCGCAGCAGCCGGGACGTTGGCGGACCAGGGGAAAGCCTCTGCTAGGGGCCCGCCGTAACTCCCGAGGTCGTGATAGTCCCTGTCAAGGGGCTCGTCGAGGAGGATGTGTCTGACGTATGGAAGCACATTGCCGCTTCGAAGAACGATGTTAGCCGCCACCCAAACCTTCCAATAACACACAACATTTGGAGAAAAAAGGACGGGATTTTTTTACTTACAATCCGGCCATATCGCAGTGTCCGCCCTGCCGGATCGCAACGGCAATCTTATCCCCAACACCCAAGAAATCGTACACCGCCTTGGCGGCCGGGAAGATGACAGTACTCGACCCCTCCGAGTTCACAAACTGATCACCGATACCCTGGTCCGCGACGATAGCCCGCGGCGCGATGGCCGCGGCGATGGTGTGCGCGTCGAACGGCAGGTTCTCGTGGTGGCCGACGAACTCACCCAAGCGTGAGTTGCTCCACCACCCGGCACCTTGTTTGGAGTTGTCGAGGTTCTCGCCCTGGCCGGACAGGGTGTAATAACGGTAGGGGCCGAAGCCCTGGACGCCCGAGGACATGGGCATGGAGAGGGTGATGCGCTCGTCGAAGAGGGAGGCGGCGAGGGCGCCCTTGCCGAGGCGCGAGCAGCCGGTGACGCCGACGCGGGTGGGGTCGATCTCCGGGACGGTCTGGTTGAGGGCGTCGAGGACGCGGTGGAAGCCCCATGCCCAAGCCGTGAGAACGCCTGTTCAAGTCACAAGAAATCGATTAGAAGCTTGCTCTTGCAATCCAATTTACCCCAAATCCGCCATGCGGTTCATCCGTTTCCCCCTCCATCCTCCAGGGGGAATCAACAGAAGACCATCATCAATCGTTCTCACGTACCGATGTCTCTGTCTCCGTAGATGTCCCAGAAGGCGCCGCTCTTCGCGTTGCTATCCGCGGCAACGTTCATGTAGTTGAACTCGGCGATCGCGATACCCGCCTGCGTGTACGCCTGCCCCTGGATCCCGCCGATGGCGATGACTACGGGGAACGGGCCCTCTCCGGCCGGCAGCGTCACCGACGCGGCGAAGTTGCCCGTCTTGCCCTCCGCCGTCACGCTGATGGCGAGGTTGTTCCCCGTGCGGGTGGCCTCGACGGTCTCCAAAGAGTGGTCCGGGTAGTACCCGAACTGGTACTCCTGCAGCATCTGTAGCAGCTGCGGCCGCTGGCACTGGTACCACTCCTCCGGGGTCTGGATCCGGTTCTTGCCCAAACCCGCCATGATATCCGCGGCGGAGGCGCCCTCGGCACCCGCCGTGGTCATGTAGACGGGGGGCAAGAAGGGGTCGGGCAGGGAGGACTGCGCGGGGTAGGCCTCCCAGGAGGGGAAGGGGTCCGGGAGGGGCGCGCATTCGATCTGGGCGGCGGGCGGTTCTTCGGGCGATTCTTCTCCGGGTGTCGGGGCGGCTTCGTCCGGGACCTGGGGCTCTTCGATCTGGGGTTCGTCTCCCTGGGGCCGGGGCGCCGCGCAGGCGATGGTCGCCAGGGCGGCGAGGAGGACTGACCGCTTCATAATTGTTACTTTTCGAAAAGGGGGGGAGAACTACACTTTGGTCGGCCAAGCTGAGCAAGAAGGATCACCGAGGAAAACTACACGTACGAGAAAACGGGTTCACCTGCTAAGACAGGAGGGAGTGCACCATCTTAAACAACTTGCAGCTCGGGCTGGCTCCAGGTTTTGGGCCTTCCGGTGCTCCTTGCATCCACCCTGACGTTCATTTACCGGCTTAGCCGTATATTGGCCGTCCCATATTATGGCGGGCATGTCGATAATGAGGCTCTGTAGGAGAGATCCGGAGAATAAAGTGTCCCAGTTGTTTAGGGTGACGTCCACTCATCGACTCCCGCCCCCGCAGAGGGGGACCTGCAGAAAGGCAGAGGTGGCGGGGAAAAGTCGTTCCCACGAATGGGCTCGCGGTAGCTCTCTCACTCATACCACTCGAATATAGTGTATATAGAGCCCGTAGATATTGCATAGGGCGTTTACATCCCCGAGGCGCCGGTATTTCCTGCTGGCTATGGCTTTAGCCGGCAGGGCAGCGGACCAAAACCCTCGTGGCGTCGGGATATATTTCAAGATATTGATTGCTGCGGAGAGGCACTTGCCGTTCATAACCCGCTTGCTTCCCTACACCCGGGCGATCGGATATCGGAATAGCGCATAGGTGTCGAGCCAGTTTCCTGATCCGGCGCAGATGAAAATGATGAAGAGTCGCGGATGAGGGCCGTCTCGCAGTGAGTGCGCGTCTCTTTGGTAAACTTGACTCATCCGCAAAACACAACCCAAAAAAGAAGTGATTAACGGGATAGAAACGTCCCTTTGGCATCTCTTCCGTTGATGTTTGAGTTGCGGCCTTTTCGGGCGTGCTTGTCACTTATTATAAGATAGCATAGCGATGTAAGCAGGTCGAGGTCGGCCAGGAGCCAAGCATTGATGAGGAAGGCCTCGACAACGGACCATCATCTGCCTGGACTGGATTGGAAGCGTAACTGGGACTCCGGTTGGGTGATTGTGAAGACACCGATCAATTGTGCTGTTGATCCATCATGGGCTCCCAAGTCCAGAGGTCCACGGGTAGGGGTAGGTTCATACCTATTGATCACAGGGTCCACGTGACCCCGCTACAGTAGTACCTGGGCCCTTACGTACGTGATCCTTCAGGCACACCATTGCACTGACTGCACCTAGAACGACGGGGTTATCTTGGTGCATTGTCCACCCCGGCTCCGTCATCATGGATTGATAAGTATTGGTTCTAGGTACGTCCAACGGTTCAAGGGTGCCAGACTTGCCATCAAAACCCACAACACCCCTGGGCGCCCATCAGACTATTCACCGTCCCCTCACAAGCAACCCACTTTCCCCCGCAACGCAGATTGAGGGGCAGCCCCTCTATCACCAGCAGCCATGGACCCGTCTCAGATGCCTGAAGAATGGACCCAGAGACACGCCCGCCTGGGACGCCTGTGCCGCTCCCTCCGCGACACCGACTTTCACGAATGGGGCTTCGTCGTCTATCGCGGCGTCTACGGCGACGACGACGCCTGGGCCTCATTCGTCCAGTGCCTCCGGGACAACGTGCACCTGGACCTCGCGCGTGGCAGTGCCCAGCGCGGGGCCCTCCTCGAGCAGCACGCCAGCTGGACCGTCATCGAGGACCCAGCGGCGCTGGATGGCGCCTCAACGGATGCCGTCCGGCAGCGTTTTTCTGCCTGGCGGGAGGACCGGGTCGTCAACCGCCCGGGCAACCCGTTTCCGCAGCCCGGCGACCCCAGCACCGTCCTGCCGCGCTTCAGATACTGTCTGTACGTCGACCGCGAATGCCTCGCCACGCTCGCCGCTCACTTGGCGGCCAAGCCTGAGGACATCTCCCGGCCGCACCGCCCACCCCCGCCACTCGTCGCCATCATCATCGACGGCGATCACGTGGCACAGCAGGACCAGGACCAGGGCCAGGAGGGCAGCGCGGGGTCTCCTCCGCCCGTCGAGGGGTCCACCGCCAGATACGTGGGCTGGGAGTACTATGACACGCGCTACCTGTGTAGTCTCTACGATGATTTACACGCTTGCACACTCGATCGGCTCGACTATAAGCGGCCTCCGGCGATAGCCCCTAAAGGATCTCCAGCGATGCCCATTGCATAGGGTGATGCCCTTTACCCTTTTGCAGGTGACTCTACCCTTCGGTAACTCTGCACTTATTACCTTTACTCACTCAGGTACGCGGATAGTAGCACTTCCTGATTGCGTACAGTTCTATTACTGCACCAAAAGATGAAGTGAATTCGGGTTTATTGCAAATTTTATCAAGAAAATTCAAGTGTATCCGTTGATAGGAAAAGTACAATGGCCTATGTGTGTGGGTAGAACCTCCCGCCTCTTCTCGTAATGTTCAATAGTGCATCAGCTCCATCATAGCACAAGATGCTTCCCAACAAACTCCCCCCCCCCCCCAACTTTCTTCTTGCGATCTGAACTACCTGGCCTCAGCCCCCTCAGCTTGGGAACCCCATCGATCGATCGCCTTAGAAGGGAGATCTGATGTATATCTGCACCTCGGTAATCATGTCTGATACGAATTGCAGCATCTCTAGAGGTTCGGCAGCTATCCCCTGGTGTCGGGTAAAGTGCTCCTGGATCTCCTCGAGTCGGTTCAACATCCACAACCTCGAATCCTGGGTAGCCTGGCGATACCAGTTAGGGTAGAACTCGCGGAATATCGCCTGGGCGCCGTTGAAATCCGGCGCGAAGAGGACCTCGAGCCTCCCGATGGCGAGCCCGAGCTCGTTGATGTTCTCGTGGATGAGGTCTCGGACGGTCGGGTGGTTTATGTACCGGAATACCGCGACGACCATGCGCAGCCGGCGCATCAGCGACTCGCGGGCCGTCATGTCGTAGAGGGACTCGTCGAGGAGCTGGTCGAAGTTGGACTGGGCCCACATCATTGGGGGGTCTTCGGGCCGAAGGTTAAAGATGCGGCCCTTGAGCTGGTTCATCTCCCGCTCGCAGAGGACCATGGGTTTCCTGTTCCCCTGCGAGCCGAACCGGTCCCAAAAGTACTCGTTCATCGAGTCGACCCCGCGACTAGTTCCCGCGTTCGGAAGGATGCCGGGGGCAATCGACGCGTGGTTCCAAAGTTGCTCTAGGATTGTCGGGTCGATGTGGGGGGTGTTCGTTCTGGTCCCGTCAGGAAGGATACCATTCCCCAAGGTGCGCATAAATTCTCGACCAAATTGCAACTGGTTGATTTCTTCATATTAGCACACGGCGAAGGTGAACGGACGTCACATCCTTAGCAGGATATGTAATAAAATGAGGAGAGTTGGGAGTCCGGTGTGCCCTTACGTCTGGATTATGCTCGGTATCCATACCCTCCATCTCGGACTGGCTAAGAGTTGAATGGTCTACCCGCTCGATCTCCGAGGAGCGACACCCGGACCTCATCCTGCAGGACAAATCGGACTTATTAGCGATGCTACACACTCTCTCGATCTCTCACGCGTGGTTAAGACGCACCTAAAGGCCCATTGACTCGCTGGCTGGCCCCGCGTGGGAGCATGAAGGCTACCGGAACCGGGATAGCCTCTGGTAAACATCCACACCTGGGCAATCAAGGTGGCGGTGACCTCCCACTCGATCAGGAACGCCCGTCGCGAGCTTCCACCCCGAGTGACGAGCTTCTTTGACTGGGCTCCGGCATCTGCAGTGGCGTTGCCCTTGGATATCGCCGCGTCAGAGCTAAGGCTTCGCCGCGATGGTGGCGAGACACCGATTTCTCCCCATTTATGCCTCCACCAATTTCTCTCCTCCTCTGAAAGGTCAGACCATTCGGGTACTCTCCGATCAGGGATCCAAAGCTCATCGGAGAAGTCTTGACTCCATTCATCCGGATGGCAAGTCAGGTCCATGAGCGTGTTGTAGCAGAACGGGTTGTTGCAGGACATGAAGTACCACGGCAGGCTGGGATCCCTAGGAACAATGTTTCCGTCATCGCCTCCGCCGCCACCAGGGCATGTATTGAACCAAACCCAGCCCTGGCCTTCGTTAACTCATGATCGCGGGAGGAAGTTTGGGGGAAAGAGAAATCTGGAGTTATGTCGAGCAACTTACATGCGCACTGATTGGGTCAACCTGCACCTGATCCGCCCGTCCGATACCCCCGAGGTTGGGATAATGCATGTTGGGACCAGCGCTAGATCCTAAATAGACCTCGCCTTGGTCGTCGAATTGGAATATGCTGCCACTAAGTGCAGGTCTGTCTGCCTCGGTCTTTCTGCCCCTGTTATACCAAACTTGGGCGTTGCCGTTGAACTAAATCACATAGTCAGAAACACTGGCATATTGCAACCAACAATCTTGTCAGAAATATCTCGTACCTTGTCAACCCACATAAAGTCGGCGCGGCCATCGCCTGGGAACCAAAGATCCAGGGTTAGAATGCAAATCGGATAACGGTTGCTTCCTTAGCTCTTGTAGAGGGAGACACCCTACTCTGGAGGCGGGTACTTACCGTTCACGTCGGCCCAGCGGTGGTTGGCGCGATCCTTGTCGACGGCGAACTTGACTTGGTTAACCCACTCCAGGTTGAACATATTCCCGTTCTGCGGACAGTTGTTGATCCAAGCCGTGGTCCGCCCATTTGGCTCCATGCAGAGATAGTCGACACATCCATTGCCGGTAAGGTCGGCGAAGCGGGCTCCAATGTCGAACAGGCCCACCCCCCAGCCTTGTGTGCAGTAAGGGCCACCGTGTGTGATCCTCTGGAAGGAGAACCCGCCAGAGTTGTACGAAGTCAACCACACTGTAAGCGCGCCAGTATGCTTGTCGACACCGATGATGTCCGCTTTGCCGTCCTTGTTCCAGTCGCCAATGTGCAAGGCCTTGCGGTCCATGCCCGTCTCCAAGACGATGCCCTTGTCATCCCATCCGCTGGTATACCGGCTAGTGTCCGGGGGTGTGTTTTGGTTGACAAAGATGACAACTTTCCCTGCCGGGTCGATCCAGACGTAGTCGTCATTTCCGGTGCCAGTCATGTCGCCCCAGTGAGCACCATCGCCTGAGGATAATAGCAGAGTCAGCCCAACGCCAACTCCAGGACCATCATCGCGAAAGGAAATCCGGAGCCGGCTTACCCTTTGGATGCTTTCCGCCACTCCCCAGGTTCTTCCAAGCGCTTAATTGGTAGACAATAAGGTTCTCCGACCAAAATGGATAGGGTTCTGATAGGATGTACTGCTTGAAGTCAGCAAGTAGTAGATTCAAAGAGAGGGCAAGGGGCCTGGCATACGTCGGGACGACCAGAGTCGTAGAGCCTTGCAAAGTGGATGTTGTTCCGTCCTACATCTCGACTCATGCCGCCGTGCGTAACACCAGCCTCTCGCCAGTATGGCACCATGCTCTTGTCTCGGGGACGCTGGTTGATCCACGTTGTGACCCTACCCGTGTTGTCGACCCAGACCCAGTCAGCCCGGAAATCACCATTGATGTCGACTTTACTCCGTTAGCAGAGTTCTTGGATCTTTCCCGGATGGGCACTTGGTTGAGTGACGGGCCTACCTAAGCGGGTGCCAGCGATATCACCCATGCCTTTCCCGGTGAAAACACGTCCCAGATCCTGCCAATAAGCAGCTTTATCACCGAGCCCCCCGTTGCGCCAGCAGTTGATATTGCCACCAAAATCGGTAACGCAGTAGTCAAGCCTGCCGTCGCCGTCGATATCTGATTTCGTTAGGACTAATGACGAAGTACGGAATGTTATTAGACACTTACCTCCGAGGCGAACGTTCACCTGAGAATAGCCGCTCGGAACTTCTTTGTACTGAATTCGGTCATGTTAGAACCTAGTTCGACGAAGGCTTCGAAGCTCCGAGGATGCCACTTACAAGCCCGACATCCTGAAACGTAGGGGGGTTACCGCCCTTATTAATCGAGACGTACCTAGAAACCAGTTAGCATGCGCATATAAGGCCTTCCTTAGGTCACTAGTGTGGCGTATTGTGCGACTTACATGTTCCCTTCAGGACCAATGCAGATGAAGTCGTCCAGTCCATCGTTGTTCACATCGCCCCATCGGATACCTGGATCAGCGAGTGAGTCAAGATGGCCAGCAGCAGAACTGAAATGGAGATTGGGCGGAGGGCAGGTTGGGTAATCTGCGAAAGAGTCGAGTTCAACGCACCTCTAATTATGCAGCCGTTCTTGACGTCAATACTCACTGGAGGGATGGAAAATTCTCCGCCCCCGAGGTTGACCTTCAACTTTATGTCGTTCCCGCCGGTTTCCACGATGACAACGTCGTCCCGCTCGCCGCCTCTATCTGCACCATGGTTGACCAGCTGGGCAAAAAAGATTGCGCTCTTGTCAGACCCGACCACCGGCCCGTTCTGAATCACGCCCATGGCTTCCGACCTGTGCACATAGGTCCCATCGTCGTGGATCCGATTCGAGCCGGCGGTGAGAACCTGCATACCCGCTCTAGGATCGCCGTTGCCGGAGCCCTTGACCTTGTCACACTTATTGTTCTGGCTGCCCCCAGGGTTCTCATCGGAGAAGCTGACATCCTTGGACGGCGCCACGAGCCACTTCTTTCGCTCGACCTGCTGGAAGGCGTACCACCATACGGAAGCCATCTTCTCGAAACCCGAGGCGCGTGGATGGGTGCCGTCCCAAATGTCCGCTTCGGTGATGAACCCGTCGTGCATCTCGGCCAGCTGGACGTGAAGACCCTCCAGCTGCAGCTTGGACACCACGGCCCTGTACTCCATGTTGACCTTCATCACATTGTCGGGGGCAATCCCGTTCCAAAGTAGGGTAGAAACGAGTACGGTCGCGCCCGCAGACTTCTCGATACAGAATCTTACCAGCCTCTCCAGGCGTTCTCCAGCACCCGCGTGTCTCCCTTGTGTTGCGTCGTTGGTCCCGGCGTTGAGCAGGATGAGGTTTGGCTTATATGTTGGAATGGCCGACTCCGCCTTCTCGTAGATTTCCTCCGTCCGAAGGCCGGGCCATCCCTCAACGTCCTATAGTAGAGTAGATCAGTACATGTACCTAGCGCATCTGCAATCTACAAGGACATGTGTCCGGCTTGGTATCCTTGGCTGGAGTGGAGCGTACATTATCGGCAAAGTCAACGCCGTACCGCCTGCTGCCCACCATATTCACCTGCCATCCCGCAGACCGGAGTTTGTCGCGAATGTACTTGCGATAGCCACGGCCCCGGGTCTCCTCTTGGTGCGGGTCTCCGTAAGTGATTGAGGCTCCGAGCGGCATGACACGGAGATAGAAGTCTCCCGCGCGGGACTGGAGGACATTTCGAGGGCCGAGGTTGACCGATTCATTTTTGTAAGCGGCATAATCTTCGAGGATTGGCGATGCTACGACAAAGGTCAATAGGTGGAATAGGGCCGCAAGTAGCAGCCAGGCGCCCGATCTGTGAGCCATCGAGGCGGCTTGGATTTGCTCGGATGACGGTTCGTCCGAAGCAAACAAGACAAAGGGATAACTCACACAAGATCCTCGCGAACTAAGGGAAACGAGGTGGTTTCTTCTTTATATTTCCCTCTTGACTGAAGATGAGGGCGTAGTGGATGCACTTGCACCCCTGCAAAGGATTTCTTAAAACTACCTTGCTAAATTTATCACGTCCCAACAAGGCGTTCCCGTTCAAGCGGTGTTCGCCGTACTCGGCGCCGATATCCGGTCAAAATCTCCGCTGTTTGATGCAAGGCGAAAAAGAAAAAGAAAAAAAGGCGGGAGAGGCTGCTGCCCCTCCATCAGCAAAGTCGCACCCGCATCGCGGTACGTCCGTATCGTCCTCTTGGCTCATCCTCGTACCAGCCGCATGTACAAGGCTAGCTTCTTCAGGCAAGCCCTGTCATCCAGTGTGACCCGTTCCTATGAGAGCGGGATTCTACGGCCGCATATAAGCACACTGCGGTACACGTAGTTGTGCCGAAATGAAGTCTCTGCGAGCGCGTGCCGTGGGATCCGTGCCTTGGCGCTCCTGCACGTAAGGGCGTATTGGCTGTAGGACACTCGGCCGTTGTTCCTGTTACGCTGTCAACGCGAAAGGAACGTTCAGAGGCAATTTGGAAAGGCGCTGGATGGTGTCTCTATTGTGGTGGCTTCGAGCTGATGAGGACAGCGTAAAGATAGGAAGGGAGCTAGAGGTTCGGTTGCGACGGACGCTTACACTACGGAGTTCGGGATAGACTAGGCAGGTAGTGTCCCCGGGCCGCAGCCCACGCGAAGTCACATGACGCCGGGACTTCGAGAACCTGAAAGATACATGTACCGTACCTGACACTGCCCCGCAAATCCTACCTGCTCCGAAATTGCGAATGATCCCTCAAGGTTCAAACCCCAACCAGGGTCCGCCTTGAACTTCGGATTTAAGTCTAGTATAAGCATGATAAGATAAGCTTAATTAAAGCTATCTAATCGAACATAAAGCGAAGAAACTGATCTGCTTATGTGATCAGCATGAAGCACTTCACTCACAAGCGTGGTGTTCGTGTGGTGTTCCAGAATAGCGGTTGGCCAATCACAGCCGCCGCTTTAGTCACCCCCGCCCATCAATGTTCCTGGGTTTGGAGAAGCTTCACCTTAGCTTCCATCTCGGGACCGAAGACCTTCTTACGTCAAAGATCACCTTAGCGTACTCGCCCATTTCGGAGATAGGCAGCATACACCCCAATGGAAGCACCCATCAATCAGTAGCTCATACACACCTTGCGTATCGTATCTTTCGTCTTCTTACCTTCGCCCAGCGCGCATCCGTCAATCCTCCCACTCAAATGTTCCGACCACTGCTCCTTGCACTCACCGCACTGCTCGCCAGCATCTTCCTCACCAGGGCACCGCTCATGATGACCAGCACAGCACCCAGCAGGGCCTGGGCCGATGGACCCATGAAGCTCATCGTCACCCCGCAATATGAGACGAAGAAGGTATGAAAATCTTAACCCCGCCCTGGCCAGAGAGCCTACAGGGCACAAGGTCGAGAAGACAAAGCATCAAATTAATAACATGAGTCGTCGTCGAACGATAGACGGACATGTTCACTGTCGGCGCGAGCCACATGTGTCTGCTGCACAACGCCATCATCCGGGGGTACAACTCCATCTGGCTCCAGGCGCCCTACGTGCAAGACGTCGACAAGGCCGACTTTGTCGGGTACTGCCAGACCTGGTACAAGTTCGTCAAGTCGCACCACGACGATGAGGAGGAGAATCTCTTCCCCCATGTTGAGGCTGTCCTGGGCGGTGACAAGGAGGTTTGGGCAGAGACCCAGAAGGAACACGGTATGCGACGAGACACCTAAGGGGGGTGGTTCCGTAGCTCCTCCAGCCACGTTTCCCCCTCCCCCCTGAACTGAGTTTGGTGCAGAAAGTTTGGTGCAGAGATTGACAGTGACCTTTACCTGGTCTAGAATCGTTCCTCGGCGGTCTGTCAGAGTTCAACAAGTATCTCAACACGCTCAAGTCCCCTTCGGACTTCTCCGGTGACGAGCTCCGTGGCATAATGGCATCCTTCCAGGAGCCGTTCGAGCACCACTTCCACAGCGAGATCAGCACCATCGCCGCCATGGCCGATCACCCCAAGGCCCCGGCCCCTGACTCCCCCGAGGCAGTCCAGACGGGACAGACGTTTAAGGCGTGGGGGAAGAAGACGGTTTCGAAGGCGGGCATGCTAGACGTGGTCCCCTTCTTCCTGCTGAACCTCGACAGGACCGTTGAGGATGGGCTGTGGGCGAACTGGCCTCCGATGCCTGCTCCTATCAAGGTATGTAGTAATCCCCCATAACTGTGAGATAGAGAGACTGTGCGTGTGAGAGGGAGAAGGAGGAGAATGAGAAGACAGATTAATACTGACATTGCGAACAGTGGGGAATGGTCAACATTGCCGGGTCGTTTTACTCAAGCTGGTGGAAGTTCTCTAGCTGCGATGCGAACCAGAAGCCCAAGGAGCTCTACGCTCTACCTAAGGAGGACGCGAAAGAGTAGGGCCCGCCAACGCCTGGATCTGCTCTTAGTTGTTCTGGTGCCGTTATTGCTTTCGCGAGGTTGATATCATATGTATTATTAGTACTTTTCAACGGGAATGTGGTGTCTCGAGGGCACTCTCCACTCAAACTAGCACGCGGCGGGCCTGTACGCAGTAGATTCATTGATCAATGATACGCAGTGTATCCTGTTGTCTGCGCCCAAGCTGGTCGCTCTATGCACCCATGTATTACAGCGCGGTACTGGATTCACTTCACTAGAGGATTGGTGGTGACATACATAGCATACATCCCTTACATCTTATCTTTCTCGTTTGATGTGAAGTCAATCTTACCTGGCGTAGAAAATTAACTCGCTCACTCTGGCATTAATACCAGAGCTGGAAATCTCACCTCCGCGACAAGGCTATAAGACAGGTCGTTATAGGGCCAGAACATCGGACGCTTTTATATTTCGTTCATTAATATTGATTGCACGAGCGAGGCTTCCCTCCCGCGCGACCTACCACCGCCGGATTATTTTCTAAATTCCTCGTCAAGGTGCAGAAGCCAGAGAAATGTCTCGTTGGCGTCCGCAGGCCAGCTGGATTGAACGCTGTGCGAGGACGATGTCCCACGAGCGCCCCACTGGCAAAAGTCTTGAACTTCCTCAGAGACTACAACATGAACCATGCAAAACATGCTCAAACGGCCTCAATCGTGGGCGGCGACCAATACGGATTAGAAACTCGGCACCCGGTCAGACGCCGAGCCATCGAAATCGGACCATGCAACCGCCACGGGGGACCTAGCCGGGCACTAATGACACAGTAACCGCTGCACCCTAGTGATGGAGCCAGGCCAAGGAGTGGGGAGCCACGAGGTTATTAGTCGTTTGAACTCTCATTTAGTGCCAAAGCATCAAGGTTCCGGAGGAGGCAATAACCTAATAAAGCCTCCAGATCGGGATCTAGACAACGCACTAGACCTATCACCGGGCTGCCCGCTAGCTTGGTACCACAATCTGGGCAACATTCATACTTCATGGGAAAGCTACATGTGTACGGGATGGCTTTTTGCTCGCGTTTGCGCATGTTCATGTTCCGCTTCGTGGGGATGACCGGGGTCATTGATGCTTCCAAAGAGCTCAACGCCATCCTGGGGAAAGGTTATATCTAGTTAAAGTCTGCCTCATCCCCAACGTTGAGGCGGAGTCTTTGAGTCCTCCTACTTCAACGAGAGACAGCAACGGCCGCATCTTACATCAAAGGAAGATATTGAGACCATCATACCCAGACCCATACAAAGAACAGGATCAGATCCCATCCAGAGTCATTGATCAGATCGAAGCTGATCTCGGTTCACTTATACGTCAAGGCTCCTTCCCGTCCTGACTACCCTCATTTAGTTATTTGACCCCGTAACACTCATTGCTTGCACCTTCCACCAGTCTCTTCACTTGGCCTCCGGTGGTTACACCCGCCTTCGCCTCCCACAAACCTCGCGTCCTGAATCTGGCCCGCATGGCAACACGCCCCAATACGGCCAGCCCTAGCAAACTTAGCCCTTGCCCGCAGTCAGTCCAAGGATCAACAGAAAATACCACATCTACCGTATCCTCTTAAGAAGAAACCCCTCCAGCATTTCCATCCACTTAATCCTGCTCGAGTGGTCAAGAAGAAGCAACGGATAGCCCACCATGAGCGACCACACCATGGATCACGGCTCTCATGCCACCCACGTTGTCTCGTCCGCCATTGCCGCCGTCACTAGCGCCGCTGCGAGCGCCATGGACCACGGTGACCACGGCGGCCATGGCGGCCATGGCGGTGGGAATTCGTGCAAGATCTCTGTACGTTCTGTTGACTCCCTTTTCCTCCAGCATATCGATTCCCAGTCTCGAAAAAGATGCTGCGTCGTGTGAAACTAAAGATACGACTGCTGCCGTTGGTGATCCGTGGTGGTAAAGTCAAAAAAAGAGAAGGGTCATCATTGAAAGCCTGGCTAACATCCCGGGAACTCCTGAGATGCTCTGGAACTGGACCACGATCGACGCCTGCTTCCTCTCCTCGACGTGGCACATTACCAGCAAGTCCATGTTTGCCGGCTCCTGCATCGGCGTCGTCCTCCTCGCCATGACTCTCGAGCTCCTTCGCCGCAGCGTCAAGGAGTACGACCGCTACCTCATCCGCTCGCATACCGCCAAGTTCCTCGAGGGCGCCACCGCCGCCGCAGTCGTTTCCAGCACCGCCAGGAACAGCAGCGGCAGCCAAAGCCCCGGCGCCGGCGCCGGCGACGACGGGGCGACAAAGGCCGTCGGCGGCGCGCAGATGTGCGGCGTCCCCGCCTTTAGGCCCAATGTGCTACAGCAGGCTGTCAGGGCGCTCCTGCACATGTGTCAGTTCGCCATCGCGTACATCTTGATGCTGTAAGTTCTCTCGCCTGTGCCGGGAGAGAACCCGTGCTCCCAGTCTATACCCTGTTTTCTAAAAGAGAAAGAGAGAAAGAGAGAGAGAGAGAAAGAGAGAGAGAGAAAGAGAGAGAGAGAAAGAGAGAAAAAGAGAAAGAGAGAGAGAGACGACGCTGACGCCTCTGACTTTTTTGCTCCAGGCTTGCCATGTACTACAACGGCTACATCATCTTCTGCATCTTTATCGGGGCGTACCTCGGTGCCTTTGTCTTCCAATGGGAGCAACTCTCTGACGGGTGAGTCCCTTCCCCCCTTTGTGGGATGGCCAGCGCCCCCCGACTACATACTGACGTACGATTGGGCGTAGACGGACCACTGCCTCAAGCGAGGCTACTGTGTGCTGCGGTTAAACACTTGTCCAAACCCCTCTCCTGTGAGACCGATAATGATACATAACGAGACCTTTCAGTGTGATTGGCAGTGGAGGCAAAGTTCAGGTAACTTTTGGGGGATGGATGAGTAGGGACGTTTGGCCAGGCAGATGCTTTGGATCATACCGATTTTCCTTCTTTTCTTCTCGGTCTTCATAATCTGGCGAGCAGCGATCTGGAGGTAGAAGAAGACGCGAGGAGAAGCGGAGAATGGTGCGAGGGAAGCACCTCGAGCAATGACTTTGGCGAACTTAGTCGAAGATACCCCGAATACAAGCAAGTTCAGTCTTTTGAGAACAACCTAAACACCGGGCCATGATGCACGACACACAATTACCTCTTCAAGTAGTAATGGAACACAACAGAGGGCACTCTGTGTAGGAAAATCAAACCTTTCAACCAGATAAATGAATTATCAATGGCAACGATCCCGGCACGTTAGAGGATAGATCGCTTCCTATGTTAATATTTTGTTTGCAACGCCGCATTCCGTTTCTGGCTTCTGAAACACGAAGTCCTGCCCGACTATACATTTTGAAATACCAAAGATGTTATCCGACTAAAATTGATGTGCGCAGGATCTTAGGTCTCGCTTGGACTCCGAGGGAAACAAGATGAGGGGAAAATGCACTGATGGAGACGCCCAGACGAGTCTCCGTCCACCGCCGCCGGCGTGTTCTTCCTGCTACGGGACCCACTAGGAACCACTCCTATATCAACCCAGAAGATCGTTTAGCCCCCCACTCCCGCTAGGCTGCGGCTGGTTACTCGCAGGCTGCTGTGATGGCGCGGCGCCCCAGATCCCCGCGCTGCTCTTCTCCTTCGCCAGCTGCCCCAGCGCGGGACCCGAGCTCGCCCCCGTGTTCGACTTCTTCAGCCCGGTACTAGCCTGCGACCACAGCGCACCGAATGCATCCCCCCCGCCCCCACCGGCCTTCGCCCCCGTCGATGTAGGAGTCGCGGGCTTCAGCGCCGCCATACCCGTGTGCTTCACCTGGGGCTGCTGCTGCGCGACGCCGCCAACGGGGGCAGCCTGCGGCACGGACTGGAAGTAGTTCGGTCCCGAGGGTTGGAATGCCGCCGGCTTGGCCTGGCTGGCTGGCGACGCAACTGACGGGGACGCGAAGGCGGAGTAATTAATCGAGGGGGTGGTCGTGGAGCTGGGCGTGGGGGAGATGGAGGAGAGGTTGACCATGCTGGTGAGGTTGGCCTGCTGGGGCGCGGAGACGGGCTTGGGCGCGGCGAACTGGGAGCCGGCAGCGGTGACGGACGCCAGTGGTGGGGAGAAGGGAGCCGTTGCGGCGGGTGCCGGCGGGGCGGACTGGAAGTCATCGAAATCATCGTCGTCATCGTCGTTGGCCCCGGCACCGGCTAGACTAGCTAGGCCGGAGCTCTTTGGCGCGGCAGTTGCAGCCGGCGCGACGGCGGCGGGCTCCGGGTCGTCGAACGAGAAGAGGTCGACCTCGGGTTCTTTCTTCTTCTTGGGAGGCT
>JAXQGT010000091.1:0-17345 GCA_037040375.1 Basipetospora sp. M8501
AAATGCATGGTACGGGTACTCAAGCTGGTGATGGAACGGAGATGGTTAGTGTAACCAATGTTTTCGCGCCGGCGGACAGGAAGCGGCCGGCGGATCGCCCGCTTTACCTAGGTGCCGTGAAGAGTAACGTTGGGCATGGAGAAGCTGCATCTGGTGTTACGGCCCTCATCAAGGTCCTTATGATGCTCCAGAAGAATGCCATTCCTCCCCACGTGGGCATCAAGAAGGAGATCAACAAGACCTTCCCCCCAGATCTCTCAGACAGGAACGTCAACATTGCCTTCCACATGACACCCTTCACTAGGAATGACGGAAAGCCCCGGAGGGTGTTTGTCAACAACTTCAGCGCTGCCGGTGGGAACACTGGCCTGCTACTCGAGGATGGACCTAAGTTCAAGCCCGCGTCTCCCGACCCGCGCCAGTTCCACGTCATCTCAGCTACCGGGAAGTCCAAGTCTGCTCTGTTGAAAAATGCCGAGAGGTTGGCGGACTGGATGCAAAAGAACCCCCAAACCCCCCTACCCCACGTGGCCTACACCACGACAGCCCGTCGCATCCAACACTACTGGCGCATGAGCGTACTCGCCTCGTCTCTTTCAGAGGCTCAGACCCTCCTCAAGGAACAACTTGGTGCGAACATCTCGCCCATCTCCGCCCAGCAGCCGCAGGTGGTGTTCCTCTTCAGTGGTCAGGGCTCTCTGACCACCGGGGTGGGCAAGGACTTCTATGAGCACTTTACAATCTTCCGTGAGGCGATCGACGAGTTCAACCAGCTCGCACTCATCCATGGGTTCCCTTCCTTCTTGGGCGTGATTAATGGAACTGCCCAAGAGGATATGGCCAGCATGCCTCCAGCCGTCACGCAGCTTGCTCTTTGCTGTTTCGAGATGGCTCTTGCGCGCCTCTGGATCTCCATGGGAATCCGACCCGGTGCTGTTCTTGGACACTCGCTTGGGGAATACGCCGCACTTCACGTTGCGGGCGTTCTCTCCGCCAGCGACACCATCTACCTTGTGGGCGCAAGGGCGCAACTCCTTTCCGAGATGTGCACGGCTCACACCCATACCATGAGGGCCATTCGCGGTTCTGTCACCGCCGTTCGGGATGCTCTCGGGCCTCGGTATGCGGGTGTCAATGTCGCTTGCATCAACGGTCCGGCTGATACGGTTCTCAGCGGTACTATCGAGGAGATGAACGAAGTCACTAAGGTGCTGGAGAGTGCTGGGTACAAATGTTCGCCCGTGAGCGTACCATATGCTTTCCACTCTTCTCAGGTTGATCCCATCCTGGAGACCTTCGCCCAGCTGTCGCAATCTGCAACCTTCCGCAAGCCAGAGCTCCCAATCATGTCGACTCTACTTGGCAGGCTTATGACTCCCGAGGACACGGTTGGCCCCGAGTACCTGTGCAGACACGCCAGGGAGCCGGTGGATGTGCTTGGAGCCGTCATCTCGGCCCAAGAGTCTGCGATCATCAACGAGAAGACTGCTTGGCTTGAGGTTGGTCCTCACAATGTCCTTGTCAGCAAGATCCAGTCGACGTTCGGCAAGTCCACGTCTGCCGTTCCCACAACCCGTCGGGGCGAGCCTTCATACAAGACACTCAGCAACAGCCTCATGGTCCTTCACAACATCGGCCTCAACATCGACTGGAACCAGTATCACAGGGACTTCAGCGACTCCGTTCGTCTCTTGGATCTTCCTGGATATGCGTTCGATGAGAAGAACTACTGGCTGCAGTATGAGGGTGACTGGTGCTTGACGAAGAATGCGCCCGCTGAAGTGAGGAAGGCTATCGAGCCCGCCAAGCCGAAGCTCAGCACAACGTCCGTCCACACAGTCACCAAGGAGGAAGTCAAAGGCGAGGTCTGTGTCATTGAGACTGAGTCGAACCTCTCCAGAGAAGACCTGCGGCCGGTTGTCACGGGTCATCTGGTCAACGGCGCGCCCCTTCTTCCTTCTACCTTGTACGCGGACATGGCCATGACGATCTGCAACCATGCTTACAAGCTGGTGCGACCGGATGCGGATCCTGCCAAGATTGGCATCAACGTCGCTGGCGTCGAGGTCCCCAAGACCCTCATCTTTGACGACACCCTGGACGCTCATATCCTTCGTTGCACGGCCACCTGCAATGTTGGAGAGGGATATGCGGATCTCGTCTTCCACACTAGCGACGGCTCTAAGAAGACGGAGCATGCCTTTTCCAAGGTATACTACGGCGAGCCGGAGAAGTGGCTTGATGAGTTTGAACGTGTAAACTACCTCATCAGGTCTCGCATTGACTACCTTATGGAAGCCGAGAAGACGGGCAAGGCTTCCAAGATCGGCAGGGGCCTGGCCTACAAGCTCTTCACTGCCCTAGTCGACTACGACAAACGCTACCAGGGTATGGATGAGGTCATCCTTGATAGCAACACCTGTGAAGCCACGGCCAAGATTGTCTTCCAGACTTCTGAAAAGGATGATGGGAACTTCTTCTTCAACCCCTACTTCATTGACAGCTGCTGCCACATCTCGGGCTTCATCATCAACGGCACTGACGCCGTGGACTCTCGAGACCAAGTCTTCATCTCTCACGGGTGGGGTACTCTCCGCTTCGCCGAGAAGCTGAACAGGAACAAGACCTACAGGACGTACATCCGCATGCAGCCGGTCAAGGGCACCAAGATGATGTCGGGCGACGCCTACATCTTCGACGGTGACAGGATCATCGGTGTTGCCGGCGAGGTCAAGTTCCAGTCCATTCCGCGCAAGGTTCTAAACATGGTCTTGCCCCCTCGTGGAAAGGCTCTTGCTGGCATGGCGAGTGCCCCTGCTGCTGCTGTCAAGAAGCCGGCCCCTAAACCTGCTGTGGCAAAGACCGCCGCGAAGGTAAAGGCGAAGCAAGTCACGCCGGCGAACATTAGGACGATCGACGCCAAACTGACCGGTTCTGTCGTCTCTGGCGTCCTTGATATCCTCGCCAAGGAGGTGGGTGTCAGCCACGATGAGCTGGCTGATAACATCGCCTTCAACGACCTCGGCGTCGACTCGCTCATGGCGTTGACTGTGAGCGGGCGCCTAAGGGAGGAGCTCGAGCTTGACATTGACTCCGATGCATTTATCGATCATCCGACGATTGGAGACTTCAAGAAATATCTGGCCAAGTTTGAGACTCAGGAGAGAAAGGAAAGCATCAGCTCCCAGGATTCGGGCGAATCGAACAGCGCCGAGTCCGACTCTGACTCTCCAGAGGGCGATACCGAATCTAGCCTTACCACTCCAGAGGAGAGTGATAGCGACTCTGTCAAGGGCGGTGACGCTTCTGAAGATCTGCAGGAGCTCGTCCGCAGCACAATTGCAACCGAGATGGGCGTTGACGTTGACGAGATCATCGCGGCGCCCGAGTTGGCTGCTCTTGGAATGGACTCTCTGATGAGCCTGTCTATCCTTGGCACCCTTCGGGAGAAGACTGGCCAAGACATCGATCCTGATCTCTTCGTCAATAACCCGTCACTTCTCGCTGTGGAGAAGGCGCTCGGAATTGGACCCCGCCCCAAGGCCAAGCCGGCACCGAAGGCAGCGAAGGCACCACGCCCCGTTGCCTCTGTTGCCCCCGTTGCCCCCGTTGCCCACTACCAGATGCCGGAGCCACTTCCGACGCCTCCCTTTTCCCAAAAGTGCTCACCGGACGAGTCGCCAGACCTGTCACTCATCCGCCCACTGGACGGGCCAATCCAACGAGTGATCAACACACACCCTGGCAACACCACCGCGTCGATCGTCAAGCCCCCGCGGCCGGCGCACGTGGAGGACCACTTTCCGCATCGCAAAGCTCTCAGTGTTCTTCTTCAAGGCAATGGACGCTCGGCGACGAAGAACCTCTTCATGGTCCCTGACGGGAGCGGTTCGGCCACAAGCTACAAAGGCATCGGAAAAATTTCGTCCGACTGGGCGGTATACGGTCTCTTCTCGCCATTCATGAAGACGCCCGAAGAGTTCAAGTGCGGCATCTATGGGATGGCCAGCAAGTTCATCGAGGAGGTCAAGAGGAGGCAGCCCCAAGGACCGTACTACCTTGCTGGCTGGTCCGCCGGCGGTGTCATCGCCTACGAGATGGTTACCCAGCTCGCCAATGCGGGCGACACGGTGGAGGAGCTCATCTTCCTTGACGTTCCCTGTCCCGTGACCATTGAGCCCCTCCCCGAGGGCCTTCACGGCTGGTTCGCCGAGATTGGCCTCCTCGGCGAGGACGACGGCTCGAGCGGGAAGGCGGAGAAGAAGATACCCGAGTGGCTCGTCCCCCATTTCCATGCCATGGTCCACGCGCTGAGCAACTACACAGCGGAGCCGCTTCCCGCTAGCAAGTGCCCCCGCCTCACCATCATCTGGTGCGAGGACGGCGTGTGTAAGAACCCCGAGGACCCAAGACCGGATCCGTATCCGACAGGCCACCCGCTGTTCCTGCTCGAGAATCGGTTCGACTTTGGACCGAACCGCTGGGACGAGTATATCGATCCCGGGAAGATTGTCACGAGGCACATGCCTGGGAACCATTTCTCCATGGTGCGAGGCGAGAATGTAAGTTGTGCTCCATCATCCGCTCCCCAAAACCCACAACTTGATTTTACTTCAGAGTGCTAATCTCTCTCTTTTTCTTTGGATTTTACAGGGCCAGAGGCTAGGCGACTTCATTAGAGAGGCGCTTACTGGGAAGCAGTAGAGGCGCTCCCCCGAGGCCTTGGCCCACAGGTCCGGCCCATACACTCCTTCAACTGCGCTTCTACTCTTTGTCTACATTTGGGTTCTAAACATAAGCCCTTCAAATTCGCATCTCAACATCCGGCGTTTTTCTGCTTCCCTGGGTTTAAATGTCCTTCTTGACACATCCTTGTCCATTGTTTCTCTATTATTTCTTTTTCTTTGCTTGGGGAGAGCATGGGATCTGGTACACAACTACTTGGAACAAACACACTGCCAGGCCTGGCTTTGCTGATAATGTGGGAAACTTTCCCACCCTGGCGCAGGGGCGCGGTATCTTTAGTTGTTTCTCTTTTTCGTACTCCTTTATTTCTTTACCAATCCGCCTACTACGGTTGGTTAATAGTCTGCTTTGGTCTGTCCATTCCTGCTGTCCGCGTTTATTAGAGCCTTCTTTTCTGTCATGTTTTTGTTTCCTTTCTTCCTCTCATTTCTTTGCATCCTTTTCTCACACGCTCCTTCTAGCTTTTGCCGTCAGTATCTACTTTGTCTCGCAATTCCGCCGTCCGGCTTTTTTGCTTGCTTGAAACTTCCATTGTCCAGATTGTCATATAGCTCCACTAGAGAAACACAATTCACTGTTGACCTAGAAATGTCTGGGTTCCTCCCCTCAAAAACATCTAATAGAGGCTACTGCTCCGAACTCCCACCGTAGGGGATTATATGATATACTTGGGGGCACGCCAGCGTGAAGGTGGCTCACGCAAAAACTGTGGCATCTATGGACAACTCGAACGTGCTTGTAAACGGAGGGAAGCTCGTTATGCCGCCAGGGTGGGGGACTCGCCAGGGCAAGTCCGTGTCCAATCATCGTTTCTTCCCAGTCGCCGAACTCAAACTCCTGTCGGAGTATTTTGCTGCATGAGACGTGCCACTTCTCGTGGCCCTGCGAGCGGGGGTGTCGGGGCGTTACGTGCCGAAGTGCCGTGTCGGTGGGTGCTATGTAAGGGGCAAGTTAGATTGGGAACGGAGAGGAGGGCGAGGGATAGGATGGCTTGAGGGAAACTCTGTATGCCGAGCAAGGGACGGGGTAGAGGAGAGGGGAACCAGAGTGATCCTTCCCGCCGCGTGTGGGAAAGTCCGAGGGCTGTGTCTGTGTGTGTGTGAGAGAGAGAGTGTGTGTGTGAGTGTATGTGTGTGTGCGTGCATGTGTAAGTGTGTTCCAGAGAGAACTCATGCGCGGGCACGGGACACGGGGCTGCGTACCGCGCCCTATCAAGTCTCCCAACTTTGGGGGGGCTTAATTTGAGGTACAAGGAGGAGGCCAGAGTTGTAGGGGAGGGAGCAGGCGTGAGATGAGTGGAGGGCGGGCGAGGGGGTTGGTTCGGAGGGATCTCACGCGGCACTGCTGGAAGAGGCTTTCAGCGGGCTTGGAAGTGTCGACGAATCAACGACATGAGTTTTATCAGTCTAAGAGTGACGGGTCTCGGTATACATTTTCACGACATTGGCGAGGTGTGTAGTGTCTCTGGGGTCGAGTCTTTCGTCACCTCCGGGCTGAATGAAGCTTTCGACTTCCATCATGCGAGGGATCTTTGGGGAGGCGGAAGTTGGGTGAGCCATGGACGACGTAGTCCGTCGATTTTGACGATACGGACGGTTCTAGGATATGAGGCCTGGCATTCGTTGCCTTGGGGGACGAGCTGCCAAGTCTTGAGACCCGCTAGAGGGCTAGAGGCGAGGCAAGCTGAACAGTCCTTTGACGACTAATGGCCATGAGTCCATGAGCTGCCCAAGGAGGTTATGGCGGAAACAGCGCAATCTCCGACCTTCCAGTAGATGCTTGGAGAAGCCCGTAGTACAGGATCGGTGAGTCTCGGTAAGTCCGTTTGGTGCAAGCCAATATTACTAGTGATGGCTGCTGAGCAGCGGGGCGCACGCCAAAAGCGGATCTCCCAACTACCCTATCATGGCCAGTATCGCGAGCAATCGATCTGATGGTCTGAATCTAGAGATTCTTATCGTCTAGCATGTTACGTTAAGTTTCAAGACGGAGAGGTTGGAGTGGGTTACACCTAGGACATTGCATGCCAGTGCACAGTCACAGTTAATGACAGACCCGGAAACATCGCAGAGTATAGCAATAGCTAAACCGTCACGGACCGGAGGCGGAAACGAACCCGTGAGATCAAAGTCAGTCGAGACAGTTGGAGTGTCGAGTATATCTCGGGAGGCTAGGTAGGGTTAGACCGACTCCACTTGAGTCATGTATGCCGTCGCTTGGCTTCCCCAAAGCAGAGACAGACGACGCGACCCGGGTTTTGTCAGCCAAGGCATTGAACTCTTCGGGTCGTCTTGCCAAACCAGCTTCAGGTTGTCTGGAGGTCGTGATTAATAACAAGTGCGATATTTTCCAGCATCGAACAATGGAGAGTCGAAAAATAGGCGCTACTACTGAAGCTGGGTCGGTGCGGAGTAGTACGATTGGTGTTGGTGCCTTGACGCTTTTCTGTGTGTGCCGTTTTTTCCCCCCTTGGGTAAGATTACTCGCACGCAGCTAGAAGACACCACTAGACTAGAACTGCGATCACGCCTATCATGGATTTATGTTATTTTTGAGAGGGAGGCTGAACTGGGAAAGCAAGACCTTGAGCTTCCCAGGCAGTTAAGAAAAAAGCACATGATGCTTCCTTCAATTACCCGTCTAAGGAAGCCGCAACCCACGAAGTGGGCCGTCCAATAATATATAGATCAACCTTTACAGTGCATGGTAAGGTATAGTTACGCATAACCCTACGGACTGCTAAAACTGTATCCCGCGTTCCCAAGTTCGCAGATGTGAACCTGGAACCCACCTGCTTGCATTCAATTGAATGCAACCTTGAAGTAGCCGCTACGAAGTACAGTGCACTATGACAGTCTTCGCGGTTCCACCCGCCAAGGGTGACCATGACGGGCATCAAACAGCTGTGAATACGGGTAGTCCCAGTGTAAGCGGAGTGCTACCGGCACTAATACCAGGCATGTGATGTTAGAGATTTTACACGATATTGCACTGACTCCAGAGCGTGAAGGATTACGGAAGCATCAAATAACCGTGTGAGATTACCATAATACACTGTACTAGGTACAATTTTGCAGAGACGGAACACTTGAATTGAAATGACGGCACGTCGGATATACAATTAATCCAGACCAGGCAAGCAGGACCACTCCAGCGCACCGACCACATGGAAGTCGCGACTTCGAAAACATGAAGTCAGAACAACCGCGCAATCACAACTTGGACTGTGAACACCACAACTGATCATTTTCCTCCTCTCCAGTCATCACTGATCAGGTAAGTTTGCCGTGTTTCTTTCACGGCACAGGAATTTCACCCGTTGGTTCATTATGAGTTACACTCCACGAGTCAGTGGACGGTGTTCCGACTTCCGCGTCCGTTGATGTTGTGCGCTCCAGCTCGTATAGAGTCTAGCGTGTATCTTTTGCGGCACGGCAAAAGCCAACAGAAGCAAAACAGATTGCGCCATAATATATCCACGAGCATAACTGCCATCACACTACCATATTCGGGCCCACGAAATCTCACTAGAAGTGCTTGAGGCAAATCGAGACTTACCTCCTTGAGCTGGCACACCATGTGCCCAATGACACCAGCTGCGGCCCCGACATGCAACAGAACAGCAGCGGTGTCAGAAGCCAGACCTGACCGCCACGGCGCTCTTCTCTCACCGAGGAAAAGCTTCCAGGTCCATTTAGAACAGACACGTACTCAACCATTGATACCGCTTGCATGATTGCTCTCATCGTGCTTGCTTCGCTCCTTGGCATTTGCGCGAGAGCGGACTCGGCCAGGTCAAGCGCCCTTTTCGTATATTGTATATCGAAATGCGTCTGATGGCATATACGAGCTGCTTTCCTGGATTCAAAATATTGAGTGTATGGTGCCGCTTTCATGCGCCGCAGACACCACTAGACATCATAGGACCACCCGCAACCCGGTCGTCGAGAGTGCTCAAGGCAAGCTGACGGCGAGTTACCCGCGGTTCATCTGAACTTACGCTGCGTAAAAGGAACATTGAATATTGCTCTCCTAATCCTCGGTTGCATGGGCCAGGATATTTTCCTAAATCGAGAGCCCGTCGGAATACGCCACCGATAACATCACGCATAATACCTTAGCACATCCTTACCAAGGCTAAACTCGCCGCACCATTATCTTTCCCCCTTCTGAGGACGCTTGTAACACTGAGTCGCAGGCATGGCGGTATTGCTTTTCCCAACCGCGATCTAGTAAAGTGGTGCCATGGGGGATCGTCAGTGCCACCGGATAGAGTGAGGAAGCACATCCTTAGTCTAGGAACCTCCTTCCTCCCACTGCCTTCTCCCCTCTCACCTCTTACTAGCTGAAGCTGCACTATCTTTGAGAGGCTACTAGGACTGACTTTTAACCGGCAGGTTTCTATTTACGCAATCCGGTAGTCCACCTGCCTGCCTTGGCCTATCGTCAGACCGTGTCTTCCGGCGCCATACTCAGGAATACCCATTCATCCTTCACCCGACCCAAGAAGATGATTTGAGAGTCTGGCACCTCCTCACTGTTCCTGACAGGTCAATCCGGGGGACGTCAAGGTTGGAGCTGCCGCCTCTCTTTCTATTCTCTTACTTGGTTGGCCACCTCCCCATCCTCGGCACCCCACTGCCCTCCCTATCTTTGCCCACGCTCGTCCTTCTCCAACCTGTACCAGCATTCTACCCCATCCGTTATTATTGGATATGCCTTAATATCCCCACAGCCAACTCCCGCGTCGAATCAAGGCCCCGGCTCGTGCTTTGCTTTCTCGTACCGTACTTATATGCATGCCGACTGAGACCTCATTACATGTAGCTTCATATGCCCTGGACAGCCTCCTTCATGTCCCTTCTCGAGAACCCATGCTTCTTCCTGCATGAATATCGCGATCGCTTCACGAGACCATAAAAAGAAAAAGAAAAGAGAAAGAGCTTACCGCAAAGAGAATAGTCCTTTCTTCTGGGGTCCAGCTCGCCACCATTCCCAACACCTATCCGTGCAGGTCGACGTTGGAAAGGCATCAAATCCGTCTCGTCACCCTTCCGTCTGATTTTCTTTTGCCACCAAACACCACTTCTCCTATCTCTCTTTCTCTCAACTCCTTAAACTCCGCAAATATGGCCTCCAACTCAAAGCCACGCCAGCCTCGGCTACGGGCTTCTTGCGACGGGTGCTTCATAGCCAAGGTGAAGTGCTCAAAAGCACGCCCGATCTGCTCCAGATGCCTAGCTTGCGGCCTCGAATGCCGGTATTCGCCGTCCAGTCGCGCGGGTAAACCAAAGTCCGACAACAACACCCCATCGCACCACGCCGGCCAACCACAGCTACAGATGGCGAACCTCACCACGATCCCGGACGAGAGGCACATGTTCTTCCACCAGGGCCATCCGACCCAAATGGGCCTGTACAGGCTAGAAACCGGATGGAGCACGCCACAGAGCATAGACGGGGGAATGAACCACAGTCCATCGATGGGGCCAGATCTCAGCGTGCTCGGCCTGCCATCGAACCACCACCGCAGGGCTCCCCACGACGCCGGGATGGACATGTACTCCGCCGGCATGTCGGCCTGGGGTTCTGGAGCTGATCTACAGAACGCGCAGTTCCCGGACCTGTCGCTGGCGCAGACGTCCCTACTAAATCACGGCCGGTCGGCGTCCGTGGACGCGGGCATGTCCTTGCCACTGGGTTCGCCCTGGATCGATGCCGCCGCGACGTCCTCAGCGAACACCCCTACGCACGAAATGATGGCCTACGACACGCCGACCTCGCTGCCGACGCCCGCGAGCATGGGTTCGAGCTACTTCCCCAGTCCCTCCGTCACGCCGAACATGCCACACCGTCACCGGCCAGCGTCTGTGGGTGCGGTGGGTGCTGGAACAGGCTCGTGCGCCTGCTTCTCCGCGTGCCTGCAGTCCTTGCAGGCGCTCCACAACGCGTCAGCCCCGGCCGCACCGCCCTTCGACGTCGTCCTGTCCCTGAACAGGAAGGCGGTGGAAGGGTGCGCGGCCATGCTGGCCTGCCCGAGGTGTATGCACCGGTCGGGTACTCACACCGCCGCCATGCTGCTGGCAACCGTCATGGGCAAAGTCACGAGCTTCTATAAGAATACGAGCCAGCTCTACTTTGAGAACGCATCCATGAATGGAGGTGGAGGTGGTGGCGCCGGCCCAAGCTTCTTCCCCGCCGCAGCCTCCAACGCGGCAGCGGCGTACAAGGATAACTCGAGCAGTAATAGCCCCGGCAACGCGGGGTTGGGGGTCAGCGTGGGCGCCTACAAGCTGGGTGGTGAGGAGGGCCGCTGGCTGGAGCTCGAGATCTTGAACCGCGAGCTGCGGAAGCTGGAGGAGGTCTACGCGCAGTTCCGGGAGGTGTGCTCTGAGCTGTCGGACGACGCAGACGTGAGCAGGGCGATGATTGGCTACCTGAACCAGACTCTGGGGACGACCCTCGAGGTTGTCAAACATCAGCAAGGGGGATTGGGCATGCAGTGTGCATAAAACCACTCGGGATATTTAGCAAGGAAAATGGGGCGTACAACTGGCGGTATTGTTCTTTTTTTTTTTTCTCATCTTTTTCTCATTCCTTTTTCCTTGGCTGCCCTACAATACAGCAGGGCCGCGTCTCAGCTCCTCTTCCTTTCACCAGGAGCCCGTTGCTTTACATCATCTCTTCTTACCTTGGCTGGCACGCAAACAAGACATCAAACGATCAGTCATATATTCTTCCTTCACTTCTTTTTATTTTCTTGGTTTTTCTTTGGGCCTTTTTTTTTATTTAGTTTTTTTATTATACGGAATGGAGCGGTAAAACAAGGGACATCATTAATGTTTACCAGCTAATCAAACTATCGTCGAAGCATCTTGCCCTGTTTTCTGACTTGTTCTTCCGCTGCGCTATTTGCCTCCTAACCTTTATCACCTTCCTTTTTCGCACTTAGCCTCTTGGAAGTGCTGGCGTGGTTACTATTACTTTTTCCTATCCCGTCCCATCTTTCTTCTGTCTGGTTATTCCCGGGCATCGGCCCTGAAGAAGGAGAGGCAAAACTATATTACTGATTGGTACCTGCCACCTTCATTCAACGGATCCAGGTGTCCAGGCTGAATAGGGAGGAATCACAATGAGGAATGGCCGTGTCAGGAGAACCGTGGTTTGATCTCATCATTGCGTTTCGGATCCGGGTCGAGAATGTGGGAGGCAAAACTACATGTGCAGTACTGAAGCTGGCTGGAGCGAATAGTGTCTCCAGCCTCGCTTTCTTTCTTTCCCAATCTCACTTTTCCCTCTCCATCACTTCCATATTTGGGTACATGTATTCACCAATACCACCACCTACTAATATAAGAGCGGGCGACAGAAGCAACGATGGATGGCCCCCTAATTACATACTTGGAGTTTTATTCAGGCACATATTCGTGGTCCGCCCCCGTTTGGGAAAATTATCCTAATGAAGACTTCCATATTTAGAAGTTAAGGTGGGCTTCCCTCCGTGTTATTGCACGAATTATAGTGTCAAGTACTCCCGTTCACCTGCCGTGCGGTGGGAGGTGGGGAAGTTCACCCGGCTGCAACCCGGCTCTCACGCACACATTCACCTTTCTCCACTTTCGTCCAGTTGCTGTTTCGGAACGCTGGACACGTTGTTCTGTCCCGGAACGAGAGAGAGAGAGCTTTCAGGAGAGATGCATGTGGCCTCTCAGTATCCCCCCCCGGCCCCTGCCAACCCAAAATTCCCGCCTTCGGTCCCGATAGAAACATCATGATGGGCTGGGGTTCTTGTTGTTCCCTCTCGTGCATGCAAGCTGCTCCGATGACCTCATGCTTGCCTATACGAACATCATTAATAACCAGATATGTAGAGAGGGGAAACACCCCAGGGCCGGTGCAGGGCCATGATCAAGCGAAAGTGGCACTTTGACAGGGTGGTGTGTGACATGCATCTGAGGACGGGTACCTGGTTCGCGGGAACGGAGTCCATGGTGCGGAGCACAGTCGCGTTTGAAGCGTTAGCAGGGAGGCCCCGGCTAACAGTCATACCAGTTCTTTTCAATGTTACCCTCTTTCTTCTGTTTCCTCCCAGGCTCAGGCGGGGAATAGAGGGTAAGGTACTGCGAGTCTCCTGCAGGGCAATATACGGTTCCGAACAACAAGAACGCGAGAGCCCACTCTTCTTCCCTATGTTGGAGGTGAGGTTTGGTCGAATACGAGGTGGAAGGATGGGCCACATGGCATGTCCCTGGATAGTGCGCAATATCCGTTATCCGTGTGCCTGGAGCGCATGGTGTTTGTGGGAGCTTGGGCTGAGAGTTGAGCCATGCGCGGATCTGTGTCTGGGGAAAGATTGATGTTTGCGCACCAAAGGCCATGTAGCCCTCCATCCCGAGATTTGGTCGTAGTTCTGTTTCCACCAGATGTTAACATCGAACATTTAACCTCAGAGCTCATGCTTCTCAGTACTGCATGATCGACATATCTCGAGCGAGCCGGCCCGCGCACGTACTCCGACGACGAGCCCGTCACCGACGGGACCCATCCCGTTGACCGCACCTACACCGACCGCACGCATCAATTAATGCGAAAATCTAAACGCTCAAGGTATCATATTATAGTAGTTGCCTATGGCGGCCTCGAGGTTAAAGAAGACACGTATGCCAGAGGAGAGAGGAGGGGGAATCGGAAAGCGGGAGAATATTATTCAGAGTCCAGTAAGCTACTCTCGTTCGTCCCTCTCTTTTTGCCGCTGCAGGTCCGACATCTTTCTTCTTTTCTCTCTTCCCAACATCTGGATGAACCTCGGTGGAGACGGGCGAGCGGGGAGATTTGTATGCAAGGTCTACGAGTACATGTAGTGGAGCATTCAATGTTCAGATAGTGCTAGAGTGCGGCAGCTGCGGGTGTTGAAGGAAAGTGCGGACCCGCCGTTATTACCTGCCCACCCTTTGCGAGGAATTTTGTTGGGAAGGAGGGATGCAGTTGGATGCACTCTCCCAGCACAGGCCTTCCTTCATGTTGAGAGCACAGGCGTATCGTTTCCCACATATTTGATCAGATGCACACATCAATCAGTGGAGTACATATCAATATATAGGAATAGTAGGAAATGCCTTCCGGGGGACGAGCCGGCGGGCGGATAGCCTCTCCCGTTTAAGTGCTTGCTACATCAACATTGAATGTATTGAGCCTTCACTATGTCGCCCCTCCCTCTGCCCTGAAAGGAGAGGCTGTCCGGCGCGTTCAATATCCGGAGGCAGATGTAATTGAGACCGGGTCCAGACCAAATGAGGAGGGGATGGAAAATGTGCTCCTCAATCTGGGCTATCCATATCAAGCTTCGGCAGTTTTTCACCTCGCCTCGCCTCTCACCTTTGTAATCCGGCTCTCACCGCTCCCGGTGCCGTCTTTTCGATCTGACCTGACAACTTCTGAACGCCCCGCAAGAAAAAGGAAAGAGAAGAAAAAGAAAAACAAGCTACCATGGCAGGTTTTCGAAGAAGCGAGGGACGATTTCAAGACATCGAATCAATCAGACGACGTAGCTCCCACCACATAGTGGCTCACGATCTCCCAGCCACTTCTCGCGTGGGCGGCTGGGATTTCGGGGTCCAATGCTGGGACCTGACAGGGGTTAGTTAGTTAGGGGATCCCTGTTGACATTGATTCACGTCGCATCGCATTGGATCCTCTAGTCCCCTGGCATGCCCAGATCCACCAGTGTGGGGAAGATGCTCCCTCGAGCCCTTGGTCGATCTGATATGCCTCCGTCATCGGTGAGTCCACGTCCTGACCTTAGCCGGGTTCTGAAAACATGCACCATTGACGCTACGAAAGTACATGTATGTCTCCTCGCGATATTTTATGTGGTGTATTTGGTGCGATTTGAAGAGAGGCCACACTGATGTATTCCATCCAAAAGTCCACGTTCAGAGAGTTCAAGTTAGTACTGGTTAAAGGTCCCTCCGCCTGCGGACTACGGATAGCCCGAACATCTCAAATCTATGGCAGTTGAATCAGGAAGCAAACCCGAAAGTCCCGAATAGCTAGCACAGAGCTTGGTATGACCCTCATGCGGGCAAGGGCCACTTGATGCAACTGTGCTTTCAATGCAGCGCTTCAACAAGTATGCTGGGGATTGCAATGCGTGTGTGCGCGTTTCGCGTGTGCCCGCGTATCCCGCTCGACCCCAAGAGAAGTCCAGCATGTATCGCAATATTGCCAGTTTTTAAAATGTCAGCCCCCAACGCAATTTAACCCATATTGAATTCCAGAAAAAAACAAAACGAAACCAAAATACGGAGTGGTGACTGAGGGCACTCCCAGATAGCCTCCACTCTCATTGAGAATGGGGGGAAAAAGGAAAGAGCGCCGCTTATGGGCTTTGAATCCTGGGCCTCGGCTCTTGCACTGATGGGTACACCACAGTTTCTACTGATGAAATATCATGATGGCGTCTATGGTAGTACACTACTTTGTAGAAATATGAGTGGTCATGATGTCATTAAGACCAGCTCGTGTTCATCTTCTCCAACTTGCGGGCGGTCCCATATGCCGTGCAGTCCGAGTCGCTGATCACGCCCAGTTCCTGACGCAACGCAAAACCAATTAAGCTTGTGTTCACTCCATTCTATGTCGACAAGGGTCTTTGGGAACTGCACTGCATTGTGCGGCTGGTACAGTTCCATCGCATTGCTCGGTGGAACAGAAGGCCTTCTTTCCCCCTGATGCTGCTCGACCATCCCGTCCATTCTCAGCACATGCGAACGGGTTGCAATGCAACGTCTTGGCCATCTATTCTCTAATTCTATCCCGTGCTAACCCGCGCTATCTACGAGGACGAGTACATCCCGGGTAGTGACTGATAAGTCGTATTGTAAGTACTGGTATTGATTGTCGTGATGGTCGTCTTAGATCGCAGACCCGCCATGGGTTGGATGGTGGAGTCCCTCGCTGACAAAGTGACACCACTGGCTACATGTTCATGTAGACGTGGTTGCATGAGGATATCTGGGGTTATTAATAGACAACATCAACATAGGCTGGTCGAACCCACATGCACCCGCACGAGTTACCCCGATGCTGTCGAGTTCTTCAATCTCCAAGTGTCGGAATCGCAAGACGGGAGTCCCGACAATGCTACTCTGACGACGAGAGTTCCATTTCCGGTGCAGATATGTGGTGAAAAATGTCCAGCCTCGTCAGTTTTACTCTCTGTGCCTGGGACTTCCGGCTTCCGTTCCCCCTCCCCTTCCCTTAGCGGTCTCTAGCTCCGGTGGATGATCATTCCTTTATGGGGAAAATCCTTAAAGTTTATGATCGCTTGTATAACTCCGCAGGAGAAGCGAAAGCGGAGGGGAAAGAAAAGGGACCGGGAGTCGCCGCCAGCTGCCGAGGTTCCGGGGGTTTTCAAGTTTGTAGATTGTCGATCGGCGCAGCGCCAATGGCGCCGAAAGGGCAGGGGCGGGAGGAGGGGAGGGCCGGACCTTGGGAATCCGGTACCTTGATGGAGTGAATTCGCGTTTGAGGCTCAGAGTAGAGTATAGGGCGAATTGAGAGCCATGTTCTCGATATTCGGAAGCACCTGTAAACTTTATACTA
This sequence comes from Basipetospora sp. M8501, assembly GCA_037040375.1. NCBI lineage: Eukaryota > Fungi > Ascomycota > Sordariomycetes > Microascales > Basipetospora > Basipetospora sp. M8501. The sequence goes on from JAXQGT010000091.1 coordinate 16,351, forward strand.
TGCAGGCTGGAAGATCGGTCCAAAAAAGACCATCCAGCGTCTTCAACTTGAAGCTATAATCCAGGACAACAGACAACACTCTCGGAACATTGAGGTGGAGGAACAGATCCGCATTCCCATGTACCTGTACTATCACACTGCTGCTCTGTGGTGCCTGGCGACTTCGCCGTCTCTCCCGTCTTAGTCATTCGCACTGCATCGATGTGTGAGCACAGGTGCATCTACCTCTGTTGATGTACAATGTAGTGCGCAACGTACGGTATCTCTGCCTCACATCGTCATCGGCTTCGAGTCAACGACGCGCCTGTGGACAGTAACATTCACCCACTACATCCTGATCATCACATTGAAACCTTTTTATCTGCCTACGACCAGCAGTCTTGCAAGCACATGCCTCCTCTCCATCCCCCTTTGTAAAAACGTTAGACAGCTGCAGCACACCTAGATCCAACTGGAATCAGGCCCACTTCCTGCACCAAATCCTACAGCTCCCTCTGTCCTTGTGTCAGTCAACCCTACTAGACAGTTGACCAACAGCCGCACTCTGGCGTTCACGGGTTTCGTATCCCCATCTACGCCCTGTCCCCGAACGGAGCGACGCCCCGGATAGCGGCACGACTTCGCTGCTTTTTCTTTCAGCGTCAACTGATCTGTGCATTCTGACACTAATGCCATGGCACAAACGAAAAAGGAAAATCAAATCAAAGAGATTCGGGCAGCAGACAACAGTGGGCGGTTTGGAAGCGAACGCTAATGATATGTCGTACCACCCCGATGGCCCGTGAACCCGCCACAGGTGCTCTACCAGTGAAGCAATGAAGCATCTACCAGTGAAGCAATGAAGCAATGAAGCAACTAGTTGATTGCCTACCGATAATATAGCGCCTCTCGGACGTTAACAGGCTTCCTCGGTCTCCGTCATTCAAAATTAAATTCCAAGAAGAAATAATTAATATATTTTCTTTCCGAGTCATCTTCAATTCAACCTTTTTTGT
>JAXQGT010000092.1:0-17189 GCA_037040375.1 Basipetospora sp. M8501
GGTGAAACGAATAATAGTTTTTTCAACGAACATCCAATTGTGGGTAAACCTGTACCGTTTAGAGACAATTCTGTCATCCTCCCCCTTCTCGTTTTATATCTTTTCTCTGTATCTTTGTCGTAGCTAATGGGCGGCTTTGTGTATACAGGCGTCAAGAGCTACGAAGTCTCCCTCGAGAAGCAGACTGCCACCGTCGTCGCCGAGCCCTCCCTCGAGTACGCAACCGTGCTCAAGACCATTGCCAAGACGGGGAAGAAGGTGACCAAGGGCGAGGCCGACGGCGTCGAGCAGAGCGTCGAGGTCCCTGCTGAGGCGTGATGTTGACTGGGTAAGCTAGGCGGCGGGTTTGCGGGGCTTGTTTCGTTCGCGCTTGGGCTGTATGGCCTTCTGCGGGTAAACGAGAGGATAGATGTGATGGGTTTTGAGGGCTGAGAGGACCTACGCCATGGTCGCATCTGTGTGTGCAGTGTATATATGTCATCGTCATAGCAAGGAACATCTATTACTTGCAGCATGCCCTTTGCGTGCGCATACTCACCCTTGAATCGACACGGTCGCCGTAGCAGGGTTGACTCGGATACTGTAAATAGCTATCCCGTCCTACGCTAAAAGAGCATCAAAGACGGCGGAGCTACGGATCCTTGAGGTTTCCGAAGTGCCGCCCACCATCATGTACACTTCTCATAGTATCAAGCCCATAGCCATCTTGACTCTCTGCATGTGCAGCTTCCTACTGCGGTCATCCGTGTCCCGAATCTTGAGGACAATCGGGCTTGTTGATACGCCCAGAACTTTTTTTCGTTCGGCTTCTGAAGCGGCGAGAAGCACTCAGTACGCTATAATGGGAACAAGGATAACACGCCTGCCGTCGCTTTAGAATCCAAGTAGTCAACATAGACCGACATTCTCGTCTCTATAAAGATGCGGTTGGTTCTATTGAAGGCAATACCTGTGCAGCCAAGCTGGAGAAGAAATGGAAGCATCGCGTGAGGGGGAAAGATGGTCTGCGTGCAGAGTGTCTGGTGATATCGTGAACCGGTACCGCTTATATAATGTGATCAAATGGCTCTCAGTGTACTACGATCAGTCTCATTAGTACTTGAACCATTCCAAACTATATCAGATCTTCGCATCATATTTTGCACTCCCCCCAAGCTTCTTTCACTTGATATTGCCCCGACTAGCCTCCGGATATCCCACATTCACCATGTTGATTGTAGAGACACACGTAGACGTCAAGACCGTCGTTGACGGGAAGGAGAGCCCTATGCGTGAGTTAGCTCCTCATTGAAGCTCCTGAACCTTCTGATCTAATAAACCATCGCAGGTATCTTCGTGTATACGCCCACGATCCCCCATTACCCCAAGGCGTAAGTAAATTCCATTTAACTCGCCACCTCGAGCCATGCCCACGCTGACCCTTTTGTTCAAAAAATCAGTCGATTTCCCGGCGTTGTCCTCTTCAGCGAAATCTATCAGGGTGAGTTCCAAGGAAGCTCCAATAGCTCGCAGAGCTTCCAATGGCGGGGTTGAATTTGACCCCTCAGTGTCGCTTCACTTTACATCACTCAAAACCCACCCGCTCGCACGACAGCTCAACTCCTGAGCCCATTGACATATGATGGCATCTCCGGAGTCCTACACACACACTGACATGATGCCCCATTTTGTGGGTGCGCAGTTACCGGCCCCGTAGCCCGTTTCGCCCGCCAGATCGCCGGCCAGGGCTACATCGTCGCCGCCCCCAGCTCCTACCACGACTTCACCGGGCCCGAGCCCCTAGCCTACGACGTCCCCGGCACGGACCAGGGCAACGAGTGGAAAATCGTCAAGGTGAAGATCCCCGGTTCCAGCCGACATCTCTCGACCGTTTTATGGATTCTTTCGTTTCTTTTCTCAAGCATAGTTGCTGACCTCCATCTACGGACCGGAAGACGCTCGAGTCGTATGACCAGGACGTCACCAAGACGGTGGACTACCTCCTTACTCTGCCGCACTGCACCGGGCGTATCGGTGCCACGGGCATGTGCCTCGGCGGCCACCTCGCCGTCCGCGCCGGTGTGAGTATCTTCTTACCTTCCTGTTTATCCTACCCAGTCCCTCTCACGCCGAAGCTCCTGACAAGCACCTCCCCCCCCTTTTTACTAACACACGCCGGGGCCCAAGCTCGACCGCCGCATCTCCGCCATAGTAGCGTACTTCGCCACAGACATCCACACCCGCTCCCTCGGCCCCCACGCCACCAAGATCACCACCCGCGACGCCCCCTCCCCGGACTCCAACCACACCATCGACCGCCTCTCGGACATCTCCGCCGAGCTCGCCATGATCTTCGGTGTCAAGGACACCCACGTGCCCGATGAGGGCCGTGACCTCATCCGCCTCAAGATGCGCGAGGCCGGGCTCGTGTCGAGCTTCTACGAGTTCGCCTGGGCCCAGCACGCCTTCATCCGGGACGAGCTGAGCAAAGGGCGGTACGACCCGGCCATTACCAAGATCTGCTTCGAGGTGCTGCTCGAGCTGTTCGGGAGGGTGCTCAAGACCGAGGTTGGGGACAGGAGGGGTTCGGTCCCCAAGGTCGAGCATGTGTGCTGAGTCTCCCGCCCAAGAAGAAGGGGGGAGCAGCTAAGGAACAATGGGAATAATATCAAAGAGTTGGTTCAAGCTAGGAAACAGATTTCCAGATTTGATTTGCAAAATGACAATTATCTTCCCTTGGGGGCTGTTAGCTATGTATAGCCCTCCGATGTTGTGCCAAACCACGATGCCAACCGCATGCATTTTTCGTCATATAATCATTCCGCTTGACTCGTTTGTAGATGAAGCCAAATTCGCATCTATACCGATATGCCCCACTCTATGCTGTCTCACCCTTCATGTTCCCTTCGATGCTCATTAGATCCTATGGCTTTCATCCTATTTGCTGACGCCTCTCCACCAGCGTAATACTCCGAGCGATTCAAGGGCCCGGTTGTTGGCGCTTGGAATGTGTCAGATTCTGCGACCTCGGTGGCTGAGGCTGCCCGGGCTGCGTTTGGTACTGCTGCTGCTGCTGCTGCTGCTGTGCCTGGGGAGGCTGCTGCTGGAGCGGATTTGGAATCTCTGCCACCGGGCTCATGGAGTAACCCGTGTATCCGGGAACACCACCCGGATACCCGCCCGTCGTGGTCGCCGCCAGGAACCCGCCCTGCGGCGGGCTGCTGACAACCGGCGATCCCACCTGCGCCTCCTCATCGTACGTCCTTCGCGAGGAGGACCTCCCCACGCCACTGACCGCGCCGGTGCTCGAGTGCGTTGTCGTCGGGGAGAGAGTATCCCCGGCCTTCCGGAGACCGCGGTGGCTCTCCCCGCGCTTCATAGGATCAATCCTGTTGGACTCGAGGGACACGCGCGTTTGGTCGCGCGAGATGAGCGTCTTGTCGTGTCGCTCGAACCCCTCATCGGCGCCTCCACCAGAGGTCGGTTGTTGCGTGCCAGCCCCCGCGGTAGCGTGCCTCGCCTCCTCCGATGCGTCGATCTCGGCCTGCTCCGTCGGCGTCGGCACCATCCTCTTCCCCTCCTTGGTCTTGGCCGCCTTGTCCCTCTTGGTCGCCGCGTCGTCGTCCGACACGGAGACGTTGTAGGCCGGGTTCCCGACGCTGCCGAGGGGCTCGTACCCGCCGCCCGGGTTGTAGATGGGGATCTTCTTCAGGGCGGCGGCCAGCGCGCAGATGAACTTGCTCCGCCGCGTGGCCCGCACGGCGTCGTTGTGCCAGTTGGACTTGTGCTTGATCAGGATCTTGAGCTGCATCTTGTCCAGGTCGCCCACGCCCGCCACACCGATGCTGAAGTCCGGCTGGAAGTCCCTCGCGTTCTCGGGCGCCCTGACGAATTTCTCCATCTCGAGGCGCAGCAGCTCAATGTCTTCGAAGCTGGTGTCGTACGACACGTTTAGGTCGATGCACTCCTTCATGGCGTTGCTGCGCGTCACGTTCTCGATCCACATGTTGTTGAGCTGGATGTTGGGCGTCTGGACGACCTGCATCCTGTCGATGCGCACGAAGACCGTGTACAGGAGTGAGATCTTCTCGACCTGCAGTTGCATCTTCTCGGGCGCCGCGAAGATGTCGACGCGGTCGCCCACGTCGTACGGGTGCTTGACGAAAAGGAAGATGCAGGAGCCGAGGAACTCTTGGGTGGTCACGGCAAATACGAAGGAGAGCGAGAGAAGAGCCGTTCCGGCGGTTGCGAGGGTGGTGATGAAGCTGCTCTGGAAGAAGGCGACTGTAGACTTCTTGTTAGTATTGGGGGTTTCATAGGAAGAAAAACCGGCAAAATTTTAGTGTATCAGGGCGAGAACTTACGGAAGATGAAGATGCAGATCAGGAGAACGACAAACTGCAGGACCTTGTCGAACACCTGGAGGGCCTGGCTGATATCCTTCATGCCCTCCACGATGGCCTTCCGCTCCCTGCCAATGTCAATCACCTTTCGCACCATCTCGTCGAGGCCGATGTCGCCGTTCTCGTCCACGTCAATCGTACTAAACGCGGCCTCAGCGGCCTCCTTGTGGTCGGGGCCTAGGACCTCAACGATATCTTCCAGGTACAAGTTGTCGTTGCCCTCAACCACGAAGGACATCCAGATGCGGCGGCCGAGCGCCTCGGACGAGCGGACCTTTTCTAGCGCCTCGATGACAATGGAGTGTGCCGAGTTCGGGTTGAAGACTTCCTTGCCCGTGATTTCCGAGGCGATGTTGCCAAAGATGGAGGTCACCTTGTCGCCGAAACGCCCCACGCCGCCCACAAACCTCATGGGTGTCGCGGACCCGCTGCCCTTGCCCAGCCTCATATCGATGCTGTCATTGATAATGTAGTCCTCCTCCGCAAACTCGGGGCAGTACATGGGGAACAGAGCCCTCGAAGCGTCGTATAGGACCCCCAAAAGGCGCACGTCCCCCTTGGACGCTTTGATGCGGTTGGCAAAGGAGCGTTGGTGGTACGAGATGCCGATGAGCTGCACAATCGCCTTCTCTCCCAGGTAGACGGCCGAAGAGGCGAAAGACGCGCCGAGCACGCGCTCGAGGTTGCGTACCCAGGTAATGCCTTGGTTGTTGGACCTCTGGAACAGGCCGCGGAACGTGAGCCAGGTGGCGAGTGCCCAGAAGAAGAAGGACAGCGGGTACGTGAGGTTGCGCAGGACGGTGGCGTACTTGCGCGTGCCGGAGCTCACCACACCGCAAAAGAACATGAAAATTGGCGGGAGCAAGAAGGCGACGAGCTTACCCGCCCAGAGCGTGAGCCATGCGATCTCGACGAAGAGAAAGACATTGAAGAGCGGAGGGCCCACGAGAACGACTCGCTCGTCGTCACGAGTGACCGTCTGGTTGCCCACTGGTATCTCTTCCTTACGTCCTGTCACGAATAGGACGATCAACGGAACAGCAAGAGCCATCCCCACGGGCACAATGTACACCAGATAGCGCAGCGACGCGGAGAAGTTGACAATTTTAGTGTACAGCTTGCCCATGGCGTTGAGCTTCACCTCGTCCGACTCGCCTGTGCCCTTCCGAACGGGCGAGTCCCCGAGCTTCCGCCTGCGGCCTCGGTGGAAGACATGGCCCTTTTCGTTGCTTGTGCTCTCATCGGACAGAGCAGCGGAGACCTGGTTTGCGCGGCGGGCGCCCGTGGAGCTGGCGTTGCTCTTCACGGCGCGGAGGGGGATATCGTCAGGCATTGAGTCGAAGCGGGAGCGTGTGTTGTTGTTGCTGCCCAAGGGAATGAAGCCAGAATTCCTGGGAGAGAGGGAATTCATCGGCATTTCCACCCTCGGTGATCTGCGAGGTCCAGCCAAGGCGAGAGTGGAGGGTGGTGGGTGGTATTATGTGGTTTTTGTATGCAAGCTGCTTCCGTTGGAGAGCTGGTTACGCAGGCACGGATAAGAATAGCGCGTGCCGGTACCGTGAGTTGAGGGAGGGGGCGTGTGGAGTAGGATCCTCTTTCGGGGTGGTGTTTAACGTATGCGGATCAGTTGCATTCCGGGTGAATGTGTCGTCGAGAATATCAGATCTGGAGCCGGGGGAAAAAGTGCGGTAGACGATGTTGAAAACGAGGTAACAGCGGCGTGAAACGAGTGATATGGTCCGCGATGCTAAGGGAAAGGTGAGGTAACGACAGACTCGGGTCTCGAAGCCTCTGTTGTACCGCCAGCCGAGTTGAGAGACGAGAAACAAAAGGAAAGGAGAAACCAACAAAAGGGGACTGAAGAGGGTCAAGAGGTTGCGTTGTCTTAACGTGCGTGAGGATTGCAGGATCTTTTCGCGAATGGAGGGTGACCCTTGTCTCCTCTGAATTCTACTTTCGGGGCAAGCTGCAAGCCACCCATGCGGTGGGACCACACATGCCTATGTATGTAATTTTTTTTCGAGCCCTTCCCTCCCGAGCTACTTTCCTCCCGTGGTATTATCCCCCCTGAACCATTGACTGGAGCAATGAGTGGCACAGCATCTCTGCAGGAGAATGAAGACCCCACGAAAGCTCCGTCAGCCCATCCACCTTGTGACTGGAATACTTGCTCTTCCCAGGTCCTTGGCCCGTCTGTACTGTGCTTGTGGCAAGAGAGTTCCGCGTACCTGTGAATTTGCCCAAGCAGCCACGCTCTGCAGGGGTTCGCGAGGAGGGACATGTCATACCGTGTTAATTGGCAAAATGCCAGTACTAAGGAAGTTCTGCCCCTGGTTTCATCCGCTACCAAGGTCTGCGGCGGAACGGTTGGCCATTGGGTGCAAACTCTCCGTCACTGCCATGGGCCCGCTCTGCTCCCATATTCCCCTATTATTAGTGTGCTTCCGCTCGGCGTCCACTTCCGGAGCCCCTGAAATCTTGCGCTGAAATGCATTCTTCGTGCAGATTCATGAACAAGCCTGCGTTGGTACGCTAGTGGACTGCGGCCATTCCAACACACTGTGAAGGCAAGCTCATCTCCTGTATCGTATCCACTATTTTACTCCGTGGAGTCCAAATGGTTAACTTGGGAACGGGGGGTACCTCGCTCAATGGACTAAGGTTGGAAGGTATCGTCTGTCGCAAGCGATCGCCGCGGCGGGCTCGAGAAGTGGTCGTCGCACTGCAGATGGTGTATGGGTCAACAAAGATAACGCTATGTTCCACGAGTATGCTGCTCTCAATTGTTGGAGGTGCGCGATCACGACGGCGCAAACTGAGGTGGTTTGATCCGCCCACGTGTCTAGTGTCACTAGGGCACAAGGTGCTCTTTCCTCGCCGCATCGTGATTCCTGTCTTAGTGTCGGCCACCATCAGAGGCAAGATTTCACAGTGTTGGTGAAACAAGGGCAGATTTGCTTATTACCTAACGTCCCTAACTTCCAGAGTCACTGTGTTCAGTGTTGCCCGCTGCCTCCGATTGATGTCACATCCACACACACACTCGAGTCCCACTCCAAGTTCTAGTGTATCATCGTTGATCATCTCTAGTCCTGATCCCCGCGGGGGAAGTAGTGTAGTTGTCAAGATTGCTGTCATCTCTCCACTTGCACCTCGATCAGACGCTCACTTGCGTATTTTGGTATCTATTTGCTCCAGACATGCGTTCCTTATAACGTCAAGCCTACACTGCGGCTCCACACAGCAAGCAATGGACATCGGTGTCTCCTATCCTCTGTTGCGAATCTCTCTCGCGACGAGTTCCTCTTTGTCGGCTTTCCATCATCAAACGGCATAGAGATAGCCAGACTCACCTAGGTCCTGTCGTTCATGGATGGGGTACAGCGACCCAACTACTCGTACAACTACATCCACTGTAGCACTGATCTACAATGCAGTCTTAGATCGCCCCGCTTGTCGTCCCCGCCCTCTTCGTATCCGTCTCATGTTGTCGGTACACTCGAATGGGCTCCGTTGATAACATGTCCTTGGACGCACCGCATATCGCGCGTATGGCAATCAACAAACTCCATGTAGTGTACACTACCGTTGCGCCCATTGAGGCACGCAGAGAGCCCGCATCTCTCAAGGCTACTAAGCGACATTCGTGGTGCTTACGGAGTACTCCGCTGACCCTCCCTCGTACTACTCCCGCGTCTCCCACAAAACTTCACGATGCTGTACGGTAGATAACAATAATATATTTCCAGTCGACGTAGTTGCCGAAAATTCAGGGTCTGGACCCTGCGGCTGTAACTATATATTCCCCCGATATTGCAAAGGAAACTCGGTTTATGCTGTCGCACCCTTTCGTACAACCGATATCACCAGCGGAATATCATAAAAGCCTCACATATCATACGTCTCGTTTGTGAAATACGAGCCCGACTGCATCCGAACCTCGCGTGTGCAAAAGGAGCCCATGATTCCGTCAATAATCTTTGTATGAGGGCTAATTTTGTGGGCGTTCGAGCCGCGAGGCGTGTGCAGTGTGTAAATCGCCATCGCGATCAGGCGATCTTGACCATCGCCTCACTCTCGGACTCGCACGCTCTCTGCGGGCCCGGCTGCGGCATAGGTCTCCGGGTGAACATAATATCCAGAGGCCCCCAAGAGAGTGAGCCAAGAAGGTCCATGTTGATAATAGTGACACGAAGGTTCGCATGCGCCCGTACACTATGAGGATGCCGCCGTCCCAGGTCAGGCCAACACAATCACGAAAAGTCTACATATCCGCGGATTTGGCATGGGATACAACACCTACGAACGTTCGTAATAACGAATGGTTGCCCGGCACAGTGGCCCAGGACTCGATAAGTATGGGATATTGATACTGAGTACTTCCACGCCAGGCCCTTCCTCCGAGCCGGTGCAGCTTTCTTTGGCCCAGCTTGCCGACTACGTTGAGATCAAACTGCCACCATGCTTATGACCGTCTCAAAGCACCTCGAGACTCACACCAGGACCCAGACCTCGCCTCGGGACTCGATCTCTTTGACCATGGTTTCCACAGGCGACACCCAGGATACCGATGACGAGGCAAGGTGTCCTAGAGCATTCGTTGGAGTGAACAGTCGTCTGGCCCGCTATAGGATTTTCTCCAACATGTCACGAGTCTCTCTATCTCTTCTTTCTGATAAATAAAGTCAAATTCTAGGAGGTGGCATCAGATTGTGTTTCCCGTTGCCTCATTTCGTAGGTCTCCTTAACACGCTAGTAATATATAAGAGCGCGCTCGCTGTCTGTTCATATATGCTGTGCGGTCTTTCGGTGTTAGAGAAAGTTGAGAGCTTAATCCGATTTCCCACGATCCTACCCCTAGACCAGGCGATAACTGTTAGTGGGTCTCCCCAGTTATTCCCGCTCTATACCAACAGGTGGCAGGAGACATCTCAAAACAACATGAAGGTTCCGCTGGCGGTATCTTTAATTTTGACGAAGAATCCAATCGAGCTGGCTTTTCTACTATTCGTATGCCCGAACAAGGAACCTACGGGTGGGTATCTACTATAAGCTGCCTTGAAATCCAACGGCGTAAGGTGCTTCTCCTTGTCCCTATCTGTCTTACTATACGGAGGAGGATCGAGCCTCGGTGACATGAACTTGAATGTCGGGCAGATTTACGTCGGGGTCTAGTTAGTTTGTTTGCCAGGGACGACTAATTGTCATACTTGCTGGGAGCTTAATGGTCTTCAACTCGCCTCCACTGGCTAGCAAGTACTCTCTCGGCTTGGGCGATCGCACTTTAGGCAGTTAGCTCTAACACTCGGCTAGACATTGTATATACCTATATTACTATAGGAGTGTTCTCAGCCTTTACCTTCCACCCTAGGTGATAGCAGCTGATAACAGACTACTCGCCTTCGTCTAGTACGTCCTCTATCTCCAGGAGAATAACTGCATACTTAGATACGACTACATGGGACCCTAGGGACGAGATCCGGACTCGACGTAATTGTGCGCTATAGGCATACAAGAACTTAGGAGGATTGGCCGGCAATGATTAGAGCGGGCGATCAAAAACACTCAAATTCTATACTAAAGGTTTATTTAAGCGGCGGTGCGCTTATTGTTGCCTGGTTCGCTGTGGTCCGTAGGCATCTCTTCGTAACTCTGGGTTATAGTAATGTAAAGCTAGCTAACCTGCGTATGTTAGTGTCAATACCTTGGCAAATAACGTGCGGCTCGTCCACCATCTTCGGAAGGGTAACCTCGAGACGTTGGTTAGTCTATATATCGCTAAGGTAGGCACTGACTCTTTATGGGCCGTAGTGCTAGGCTAGGGTTCATGTTCCCTCTGAACGACGCTGGCCTGCGATAGAGCGTGGCACCTGTATCATATTCCGACTCTGGATATCAAGGGTGTTGATAATTCAGTCTGCCTATGAGACCATGGCATGGTAACGGCAGGAGATAACTTGGGGTCTTCCGTTACTCTTCCTCTGCCGTCTCATCGGGACTCTCCGTCAGCGTCACTATCAGTGTCCTGCTTCTCTTCAGCACTGATTCCCTCTGCTACTCTCCGAGAACGAGGCGGGATGGGAACCCTCCCTCGCCGTTGGAAATTATATGCATAAGTCAGGCCTCGGCCTGGATAGTCAGAGAGATCTTCTCCCTTGGACCGCCAAGGCCATACCCCGCCCCCCCCCAAACAAAAGAACATGTACCCGTGGCAAACCCATACCTCTCTATCTCGAAGCATTAAATTTTCACCCTCGACTACATGAGCATCTTCTTGCCCGCCAGAGCTGACACCTTGTGACAGGAAGTCGTTGCGGTTTTCGGACTTCCAGTACACGGAGTTGGCAGTTGGCGATAGAAGGTAACGACGTGACGCGCCTGCCGAGACGTAAATGACGGGGCGGTGCAGCCACACTCGTCGACAACATCTGCTCGCAGAATTTCCGGTATGAAGCCGTGAAGAAGCCCGGAGACGTTGGTCTAGTATCTGAGGTGGGTGTCAAGGAAGTTCTTCTTTCCTTGGGAGTGTGGTAGAGGGGCCGGAGTTCGTTGTCGTACGCGAGGTGGTGGGGCTTCACTAATCTGACGCGGAAGGTGGTCCGCGGAAGCTGCCATGCCCCGTTGTCGAGGTTTGTTAAAGGTCGCGTGGGGGTAGCCTCAGAATGAGACGCCGTCCGAGTCGGGGCCGGAACGGGGCGTGTCCTTTTGCGCCCCGCCGGAGGCACGAGCGTGGCCGGCGTTGGACGAGATAGCACGTAGGGTCGTCAAAGTGTCTGTGATCACCGAAGAGGACGCGGCGGAGGTTGAGGGATCGAGCTCTGAGCTGACGAAGGCTGCCCCGCGACTGGCGTGGCAGAGCTGGAAACGCGGTCTCCATTCCCGGCTGGCGCACTTAACCTTGGCTGTTTCGCCCGGCGGTTGGACTGTTCCTCCGCCGTCCTCTTGGGCGCCGCGGCCGTGGGCGGTTGCAAGTGAGGGAGCAGCGCCCTCAGTGCCAGATCATCTTCCGGCCGGACCCCATCTCTCCCTCCCGCGTAGAACGGGTCGGAACCCTCGGGGATCTGGGTCCAGTACGTGTTCTCAGTTTCTCCTGCCAGATACTGGAAGAAGGCGTCGATATGCATGCGATGCATCCATTTCTATTTTTACATCGTCAGTCGACTGGAAACCTGAGCACTTACATGCTTTCACGCCCGTCAAGGTTCGGACACCTGCTCCGAGGGGAGGGAGGGAGTGACACGAGGGCTATATTCATTACCTGTAGTCGCGCAAAGTACCGTTCGACAATCTTCGTATTGTCCCGCCCCCGAAAACCCCAGTGCCAGCCGCCCCTGAGCCTTATTGCCAGGGCACCCGAAATCGGAAGGTCTCCGCGATCGAACTCTTCCATGACCCCCCAGAGAGTAAACATGTCGAGCAGCTTTTCCTGTCCCGGCTCGAGTTTTGGGAAGTCCTTGAGCGCCTGCCTCAGGCCGGCCGTTGGCGTCTTGGGCGGCACGGCTGGATTGCAGTGGAGGATGAATTTGACGTAGGCGCCGACGAATCCGCGGCGACCGACGTCCCTGCTCGGCAGAGGAGTACGGCGCGGAGCCTTCTTCGTACGGGCCGTGCGGGAGGTGGAGGGCGCTTTTCGGCGCGGTGCGGCGGCGGCGGATGAAGATTGGCCGGGCTGGTTGCTAGCCGTGCCCTGGGAGACAACACTTGGCGCATCCATGATGAAGTTTGAGGTGATGTACTATGTACGGCTCTGGCCCTATCTCGCTGAGTTGATCATATGTTGAAGACATGAACTGTCTAATCCGTAAGAATTTGCGTGATGTTTACAAGCAGAACGCGACAAAACGCGACTTATAAAACTTTTGTTGGGGTCAACGCGATAGCTTCCTTGCACTTCTATCAGTAGACAGGGGTATCTTTAATACATAGTAGTCTTAGCGCGTCTTTCCCCTTGTAGCCTGCATCGATTGATTCGTCTATCAACAATCAGTCTGAAGCCACGTCAGACCATTGGCAACACCCGTCAACTTCAGCCACTGTTGCGCAAGCGGAAGATACTTGTGTGTAGATGATCTCTGATCCAAGATATATACATGTGAAAGGATCAGGTTGCGTATCCCCTGGGCTGTGATTGTTTCCCAATGTCCAGAGGCTATTGTAGTGAGAGGACAGGTATCAGCTTTCTTGTGGTCCCTCCGCGTAGCATGATATCTGCATGCACATACCTAATCGTCCCATTCCAGATAGTCATGCTCCAGAATCAAGTCCTTGATCCGTCCGTCCCAGGTGCCAGCCTCCATGGCCACTACCCTGGCCCTCTTACCGTCCGCCGTCGTAGCCGACTTCTTGAAGCTCCGGTGCTGGCATACGATGTTCAGCAGCTCTGGGTTCCCGATCTTGGCCGCGTAGTGGATGGGCGACCAGCCGTCCTTACTGATGAGTGGGCCCACGTCGTCCAGCTTCAGCAGCGCTACGGCGCAATCCACGTGGGAGTTTGAGAGCGCATGTATGAGGGGCGTGATTCCTTCGTTGTCTCGCGCTACCAGCGGGTCCAGGTGGCCGCCGGCCATCTCGAGCATTACCTCCAACGTACCATGCTCTCCCTGTATGCAGGCGTGGTGGAATGCGTTCCTCCCTTCGTTGTCTGTCACGTCAACCTTGGCACCGTGCCGGATCAGAGTCTCGACACATTTCGGGTCGTGTAGGTAGGAAAACAGAGGTGGCCGACCATGGATATCCTGTGCGTTGATGTGCTTCGCGTCCATGACGCTGCACAGCGCCGTGACTATCTTTGGTCTCTCGACCTCCCCATCTGACGATGCCGCGAAGTGGAGCGCTACCTGGTCGTTCTCGTCCCGGATGTGTGGGTCGGCCCCGGCATCCAATAACAGCTGGACGGACGATGCAGATATGCAGGATGCGATGTGGACGGCCGTCTCGCCCCAGCCGTTAACCTGGTCGATGTCAAGCTCGTCAGGGCACATGCGCCTGATCTTCAGTGCCACCGCCAGACCGCTGTCAACCTTGGACTCGACAGCCGCGTGGATGATATTAGCCCCGAGGTTTGAGAGGATGCTGCAGCTAGCGCCGTATCGGACCAGAGTGCGCATTTCCTGGACACGGCCCGAATAAGCCGCCCAGTGCAGCGGCGTCCAATGAAATTTCTTGTCCTTTTCATTCAGTAGGTCGTGAATGATCTTTGTCCCCTTTGGACTTTCGAATGTCGAGGCTCGGAAGTACTCAAGAATCGCTGCGAAAAGAGGGGATCTAGCTTGGAACTCCAACTTCCACTTTGTCCAATCGGTGCTGACAGGCGCATTGTTGGCTTCATCTAACAGGTCTAGGAGCCTAAGCTTTATTAGTGGGTCTATCATGCCCAAGGTAAGTTGACCAGACATACTCTTCCAGGGACGGTCGCTCTGGATGTTGGTGCTCATGTAGGTTCAACACGCAGAGATGGATAGGGTTGAATTCGAAATCGGCTAGTACATCATCCTTCTCGCCGAAGATTTCTACGACCTTTTGTTCGGATCCGTTTTCGCTCTTCCCTATAGACTTCAGAACGGCCAAATCCGCAGGCGTCCTTACAAATCCTTTAGCACACTGGCAGGGTAGAGAAGCATTTGCAGCCTGCTGGAGACTGGCTTACCTAGCACCGATATCGCCAGTTGAACTCGCTGCGCCGAGGTCCAGTAAGTACTTGACGATATGTAAATGGCCATGATAGGCGGCAGACTGAAGCCGCAAGGTTAACATTAGTTTATCTCCACTATTGTGTTCACTAGCAGGCGCACTTACGTGAAGTAGTGACCAGCCATCGAGTGTTGTATCCCAAATAGTGGCCTCTCCTGACTGGATGCATTCACTCAGCTTCAACAGGTTGCCATGATTTACGTAGCGCACAGCATTGGAACCATTAGGGACCAATCGGAACGACTGGAGATCATATCGCACTTGAATCACTCTTGCCGACGTGGCTCGGGACAGGGCCGAGCGAAATAACGATGAATGCCGTTGAGAATTATCCGGCGCCACCGCATTCCCTAAGCAGACAGGATCGGTACATTCTGCTTTTTGAGGTTTCGAGCGGCCGAATCGACGCTGAGGCTTTTTTGTAGTCTCCTCATGGCATGTGCAGTGGCAATCGTAGCGACATGACCGACGAAGAATAAACATATCCTGAGATATCGCCTGCGCATTTGGTTGAGAGGGATTGGTCGTCGTCAGAGACAAGCAATTCTGATCAGAGTCTTGCCCACCTGGGGCATGAGTTGAGCTCGAAGAGCCCAAAGTGGTGGAGCTCTCGAAGCTGCCGGCCCAGCTAAAGACGGAGAGTCGTCTGTCGGACGAACTATCTGACGCACTGCTGCCCAGTCTATCCGAGCTCGTGCTTTGTCTTGATGCGTAGCTGTTGGCGGAAGCTACGTACAAATGAGAAGAGTCTATCAGCTGCACTCTACTTTCTTCTTCGATTTCCGCTGCCGCCGCCTGGCGCGCCGGTTCGGATATCATGAAACTTGGATACTGGGTCGCCATAGCCAGAAGGGTCTCGCTGCTTGGAGGATCAGCTTTGAAAACATTTGAAAAGGAATCAGCTCTGCTTGTCCTTACGCTTGCGTGATGGACAGAAACGTGTGCAGCATGGCTATTTTCTCCCTCATCTTGTCATGCAACTTCTTGAGAGCGGATTTATGCTGAACCCATTTTGCTCTCCGCGTGACAGACGAGCTCGAGCCCGACAACTGCAGCAGCCGGTCCCTGAGCTCGATGAGAATGTTCATGGAACTCCTCAGTACATCCTCGAGAACGGAGCCAGAGACGCGGTGTATCGTATGGCGGCTCCGCAGGATCCGGTCAAATCCACAAAGGGCCTCCACGAAACCAGCCATGTCGTCCCGCAACGCGGCAAGCTCCTTGTCTCCATCTTTGAAGCTCTGGAGGATATCGCTGACCTTCTTGGCTCCCTCGATGAGCTGGCCGACTGAGGCTACGAAGGCAATGATGCTGAGAGGGTCCATCGGGCAGGGCTAATCCGTCAGAGGCCAGTCTCGACTTAGGCCCAGTGTGTAAGCCCCGCCACCCGCAGCTCTGGTGTAAATGCGCTCGTCAGCTCAGAAACGAAGTCGTTTCCAGTCGTCGTAGGGTGACGTTTGATCTTTCAGGTCGGTCCGCTGTCATCATGTTCACTAGTAGCGTCAGAAGCGTAAAAGTGACATGAAATGGGAATGTTGGAGATGAGGGGTTTCTGGCGAGGGCCCGAGCCTCGCTGACGGGACGGCGCCAATCATCTTGGTGAAGGCTTTGGATCCCGCGGACTTGAATAGACCAGGCTGCAGTCGCGGGCCGCCCGATTAAGCTCCATCACGCAGAGGGCTGGTGTGATATATTGAGAGGTATTGGTAGGGCGCATCTCCGATGTGACGGGGGTGCTGCCTCACGTGGCGACGCCTTATTGGCCGGCAGCCCCTTCCTTCACATAAGCCACGCTGGTGCAGGGTGCTGTTCGTGTGAACATGATGATTGATCGGATCGTTATCTCCTCAAACACATATTCCAAGCATCAGCTACTTCATTTATTGCCGGGGTGCATCCGCTTTGGCATTGCTCTCGCGCCCCGTTCTCGGATCCTAATCCGCTCGCGTTCGGCCCGCACGGTCACCTGTGCTGGCATCGATCGATACTCATGGCGGCTCTAGGCTCGACGGACAGCCCCGCGGGGCTTCCAGTCGACAGTCCAAGCAAGTCGTACTGGCTCACAGAGCCCTCTGAGATACTCCTTGGTCACCGTACGACGAAGGACCTGCCCCATGCTGCTGATGTCGTTATCGTTGGGAGCGGCATTACTGGCGCCTTCGCTGCCCATTGCCTCAAAGAAAATGACCCCAACCTGAACGTTGTCATGCTTGAGGCGAGAGAGGCATGTTCGGGCGCTACCGGAAGGGTAAGTTTTTCGCGTCACTCTTTCATGTCTGGGAAAGCATCAATGAATTGCAAGCTCGAGCAGCAGCCGCACAATCTGGTAGTGTTGAGGTGACGAGAGCGTGGCGCTTGATCTTGCTGCCATT
The DNA here is from genome assembly GCA_037040375.1 of Basipetospora sp. M8501. Taxonomy (NCBI): domain Eukaryota; kingdom Fungi; phylum Ascomycota; class Sordariomycetes; order Microascales; genus Basipetospora; species Basipetospora sp. M8501. Next base: position 16,445 of record JAXQGT010000092.1, read on the forward strand.
CTAGGAGCAAAATTTGGTTTGGATGGCCACCAGAGGATCAGAGGGTGTTTATACCCTGCACCGACCCCTGCTGCTCTGATGTGGAAAAATAAACCGCTGCCGCCCTCTGACAGCCCTCACGCTAACAGCATGCAGAATGGCGGTCATTGTCAACCGGCATATTACAACGCTCCACCGCACATTGCTGCTTTTGAACATCGAACGTATTCTTACCTGAAAGCCTTGGTTGAATCGCACTCAATTCCTTGTGATTGGCATGTCACAACTGGCGTGCACGGGTACTACTCTGCGGAGCTCTTCAAAATGTCCAAAAAGAACATTGAAACACTCCAGGAGGAGCATCCGGATATTGGTACCAATATCACAGTTGTGACGAAGGGGAACGATAATTCGTCGCTGGAGAGCTTACGAGTTGGTGCTGCCGAAGGCGCCGTCATACAACAGAATGCCGGAAGCCTTTGGCCATACAAGCTTGTTGCCTTTGTGCTGGAACGCTTGCTGGCGGCTGGCGGCTTCAACTTACAGACAAATACCCCGGTGACAAGCTTGAGAAGAGTCGAAGTACCGGCGGAACTCTCCAGCTCCCACCCTGCTACCGACAAGGCAGCCTCTGGAGGCTGGACAGTTTGCACGGCCCGTGGCGACATTTCGACCCGCAATGTTCTCCTCGCTACAAATGCGTATACTTCACATCTGCTTCCCCAGTTTGCAGACATCATCGTTCCAGTAAAGGGACAGGTATCTA
>JAXQGT010000093.1:0-18800 GCA_037040375.1 Basipetospora sp. M8501
AGTAAACCAACTATACGCTACCGACGGGAAACCCTTTCGAGTTGCAAACCCCTAATCGCAAGTGGACCTGGTCCGGATGAAATCTCACTTTTATGGAGCCGCTATCTGGGTGGGGACTTGTTTAGGGCCCCTGAACCGGAACCTTAGGTACGGTCCTTAATTCTTAAAGCGTAAAGTGAGAGGAATAAGGTATTGTTATTTATTAAAGGACCAGATATCTCCTCTACAACCTACTTTACCGTGAGCTTGTCGGCGTGTTGATGTGCTATAACGCCTGCCTCACGCTTCCTTTCCAATCTTGATCAGGATCTCTGTCAACTCCTCCGTCTTAGCCAAGAACGGGGTGTGCCCACAATCAAGAGTAAACCCCGCCAACGGCCCGTCAAAGGGGCGAACACCTTTTCCCTTTCCCTTTCCCTTGCCCTTACCCTTACCCTTTCCCTTCCTCCCAGGACTCCCCTGGGCTTCTTGACTCCTCTGCGCTCTCGCGACGTTGAACTCCTGGAGCTCGAGGGGAATACCGCGGTCCTGCGTCGCGTAGATGTAGGTGGACGGCACGCTGCGCCAACCAGCGTGGGTGACCGGGGTTGAGATGGAGGTGACGGGCTGTTTGCCGAGGAAGGCTTGGTACTCGCTTCGAGCCGGCTCGGGGACGTCGTGGTAGAAGACTTCCTCGGCTGAATCTTGGAGGACCATGTATCCCGATGCCTTGACGCCCAGCATGGTCAGCATTACAAGGATTCCTCCGTTAAGATGGCAATTTGTTTCCGCGCCGGGGAAGTATGTTGGAAGAAGGGACGACAACTTACATCTAGCTTCATAAACTCTAGAAACGGAGCCTCCGTGCCCAAAAAGTCCCAGCTTGACGACAGCAGCGACTCCCCTTCGTGCGGCACATAGGCCTGCGAGTACACAAGCCTCCGGATCTTGCCCGGGTACTCCCTCCCATCGGCCGTGATGTTGCCCGCGGCCTCGGTGCCGACAGCACCGCCGTACGAGTGCATCACAATGATGACGTCGGTACCCTCCTCGAGCAGCGGAGTGACTGCCTCGACGACGGCCTCAGCGTCCGGGGAGAAGTCCATGGGTGGGGGCTCGGCGTCGAGACAGCGCGGCTGGACGGCGACGGAGGAAAAGCCGGCGGCTGAGAGGCCGGTTATCACCGGGTTGAAGTAGTTGGGAAGGTGCCACGCTCCGGCTACCCAGACGAACGTCGGTTTCATTCTGATTGGAGGGTGGTGTTGGGGGATATGAGTGATGGAACTTGGAAGGGAGACCGTTAAGAAGCGGACTGGTCGCCTGTGTAAATAAAACTGCTGCTGTTGCAAAGGCACAATACTCTTTAGTCATGGGAAACGAATTGAGGTATATATATGATTTACGGTCCACTACTGCATGCTATATGAATCACGGTGTTATATGGTGTATACCGAACAACATACTTATAAATCACGGACGAGCCCTGTGGAGCTCTCACACGAAGCAACCCTCGCAGGATGCAATCGCACTCTACTATACCGCATGTATCATTAACGTTCCGTGTTTTCCTTTTACAGCCATCATCTAGCCATCGTCACCCAGGATCATGCTGCCGTATTGGTGCCATCTTTCTTGATCCTGCCGAAGAATTCCGTCAGAATGGTAGACACAGCGCACCACCCATGGTCTGGGAAGGATCGAGGTAAAATCCTTTATATTAGTAATTGGCCTGGGAGCTTCGTTTTCTTTGTTATTGTATCACAGATGTACACCCAGCTTGACGAGCGGGTGCCTGAAAAGGGAGAGGATCAACTGTAATGTGATATCCGGGACCGGGTACCCGATGTCGTCCTCTGGTACAGGCCACGGCTTGGCGATCCTGCGCAATACCCGGATTACAAATTCGGACATCCCTCCCGCTGCATTGTCTCTAGCGGCGTTAAGAAGTCCGAATCCCCGCCCTATGCAACGACTGCGAAGTACGGCGAGTCCATTTGTCCAAATGGGAAAGGCGAGGATTCCGTCAGAATCTACCACTATTGCGACTGCACGACTTTCAGGGTGGTGAGGTAGTTTTCATGGCTTATATCGACTAATTTGCTCATCTCCCTTCCCCTCCATCTCGGACCCCAGGCCTATCATGAGCTCTGCCACCCTCGATGCCCAGATCCGCGTTCCCACCTGTTGAGCGGGACCCGTGACGATGAGGGCTGAAGCTGACCACACTACCCCTGCAGCACCCTTATACTTTCTCACTTCTTTCGCGTCATCTCTACCGCAATCTCCCAGAACTCCGTCCCGAACTGCAGTTTCTCACGCCAGCGCACCGGAACCGCATCCACCCCGTCCCTTGCACCGAGCAACCCACCCGCCACCGCCCCGTTGGTATCCGTATCGCGCCCAACCCTCACCACGTCCACCAGCACGTCCTCGAGACACCTCTTATCCAGCACCGCCGCCACCGCCAAAGTTAGCGTTTCTAGCACGTGTCCCGCACACTCGCCCTTGATGTCCGCCGGCACCCCCTTCTCTGCCAAGTCGCGCACCTTGAGCTCCCTGCCCCTACGGATCGCCCTGTACACTTCCCCACCGCGACCCCTCTCGAGCCGCGCGGCGACGGCCTCGCCCGCCCTGACCGCGTAGTCGGCCGACGCCCCGTCGATCAGCGCCGCCACGACGGAGTTGTACGCCGCGCAGGCGGTCGTGCACAGGAAATCATCATGCGTGACTCTGCTGATCGCCACGCTCTCCCGGATCACGCGCTCGAGGTCCCGCTGGAAAAGCCCCGTCGGGAGGCACCGCATCAGACTCCCGTTGCCCAGTCTGCCCGGCCCCGCGCCGGCTTTTTCCGGATCCCGCGTCTGCCGGTACTTGTCTAAACCCGTGAGTGTTGCGCCGCCAATGTCCTTGGGCATCACCCCAGGCGTGCGTCCCGGCCACTTGCCGTCCAGCCAATCGAGGAAGTTATCCCCCGCGACCCGCGCCACCAGCCGGGCCGAAGTGTTATTATCGACGTCGTTGTTGAGGAAGCCCGCGTCCGAGGACCGGCACGAACGGTACGCGAGGAGGACGCCGCGCGTCATGTCCGTGTCGTCCGTGGCGTGGCCCGCGGGCCAGGAGAAGGGTCCACCGCCTACGATCTCGCGGAGGCCGCGCGGGTAGCGCGAGGCGATTTGCTGGCGGGTCTTGAATTCGACGGTCGCGCCGAGGGAGTCGCCTGCGTGGTGTGCGAGGAGGGCGCCGATGATGCGGGATTGGCGGCGCGTGAGGGCGTGCGGGGTTGGTGCGGGGGCGGAGGAGGGGGGGGAGGGGTTCTGGGTGGACGCCATGGCTTGAAGCGGGCCCTGTAGATCGTCGTTTTGACTCGCTTCGTTGACGTTGACGTTTTGGATGCGACTGTCGAAGGTTCTCCCTAGAGAAACTCTCTTCAGCGAACGCCTGTTTTCTGGAGACTTTCCTCGGGTTTAGGACTGGTGATTGAACGCGGAAGTTAGAAGACGGGGGATTGCTTCAAACTTTTATCGCTCTCTTTCTCCAATCAGCTGTGCTGCGCCACTCCAGCTGCGCTTCACCCCACTGACCTCGAGCTGGCTGCAAGACCAGCCAACCAGGATTCAATTTTGCTGAACCCCGACTCAGCCCCAAGGTGATAATATCACGATATGCCCCTTTGCTTGAGCGTGAGGATAGTGCTTGCCTCGCCAAAAGGTGGTTGCGCAGGGATTAAGCCCTTTTCCTCGGACTGATGTCACAGCTTCCAATGTAAACCGCGAGGGAAGACGAGTCTAATAGAACTTAGACTCCCCGCAATTAGATCCCAAAGAGGACCAAGTATACTTCTTCAGTTCCGCGAGGTGTCCGCACAGGCCCGCTTCTCCAGGTGCAAGTCATATTATGCGCATCTCCCGGTCTCGAAGACACTATCCCTCTTCCTCAGACGCAGGCTAACCTCTCACTAGGGTATCGCTTCCTTTGTATCAACTATACCCTCCTCCAAAGTCAGTGTAGAACTACGGACAGCTGCTGTGTTGAGGCAACGCTACCTCAGCACACAAGGTCATCGAACACTGCAGAGAGCAATTGGAGGCTTTGGGAGTTCAGAAAAATCGGCGGAAGGGTATCTACACGTCCACAAATGATAGAAGAGTTGACGAAGCGGGCTCTCTGATAAAATAAGGCTAACTAGTGGCCATTGTCGTGGCTCGTCTTGGCGAGCTCGTTAAGTTCCCAACGATGAAGACAGTGGAGACATTCCGATACCCAATGCACCCCAACCATGATGCATTCCTTTCAACAAAATTTCATTTACCGAGCGCTTTCAGTTATCTGCTATCAAAATCGTGATAAGCCGCAGACTGGCTAACATGATGGCCAGACAGCCTCTCGGTAAGCAAGAGGTATAAGTGCCCGCCTCCTCTTCTCCGCCCACTCAAAGTACTCATGACCTTCATCCCTTCTTGGATCGCCCCGCGTGACCACTTACCCCCCTACGATTCCTGACGAAAGGTTTATCACAAGTCAAAGCCCTTCTCCCCAATGGCCTTAGTTACCTCGGTTTCCGATGGCGATCCTCCACCGCCATACAACGCGCTGAGCGAGAAGCAACACCCAGTGAATCGAAAGACTGGCTCGGCGAAGAAAGCAGAGAAGCGCGGTTTCTGGGCCAAGCTTCAACACCTCTTCAGCTTGAGAACCACAGGGAAAAGTGTCAAAACACCCAGGGCCGCTATCCCCTCCTCCACGTACGAGGAAGACGACGACGGTTATATCATCGGGCCTATGGGTAGATTCAAGGACGGGTGGTGGAGTCCGCCCCCCAAGGAAAGAATTCGCCATGGTCCCCCTCCGGACACATTTCCCTTCAACTACGTCATCAAGAGCTACCACACACCCTCGGGCCACCAGACCGAGGACACGGTGTCGACGTCTCCGTGGCTCGCCAGGGCGTGGGTCTGCTTGCAGGACCCGGTCATGCAGCTGCGCTGGGACGATGTCCCGTGGCTGGCGAACCTGGACCGGTGCGCCGAGGACGACATCGAGGTTGACTGGCGCACGGTACCGTTCCGCGGGTACGGCGTGGCCATGTACGTTCGCACAATCAAGCTTGCGCCGATGAAGTGGGTGGACGACTGCAGGCTGGCGTGGGCTTTCGTCGTGCGGCTGTACGCTCGGGACGCCAAGTGGTTGGCTAAGCTGACCAAGGATGACATTGGTCGGATGGTTTGCTCCGAGACTTGTGTGAAGTAAGTGTTCCCTTGCAACCCCCGCTTTTCCCTCGTCTCCATATCCGTGATTGTGGGGGTCCGAGTGAATCGTCTCTGATTTTGAATGGTTTCTTTGCGGTGAGCAGGATCGAAGGGGCTAAGGACACAAGCCGGCGTCCAATGAATCCTCTGGAGACCTGCTACATCGGGTACCCCAAGTCCGAGCCGATTGAACGTGAGATTCGCTTCCTCAATTGCGAGGGAGTCGTCGATACGAGCAGTCAGGCGGAACTTGATGCCATCTGTCTTCCACAGGAGGTGCCCTTCCGACAGTCCGTGGAGAAGTATTTCCAAAGCTGCATGTTTCCTCACGACTGGACGGGGGAGCCGCGGCCCTCGTGGGAAAGTGTCTGCCAACCTACATGTTTTTATTATTGATGTAGGGTAGATAAGGGAGAAGGAATGGCCTGCTGTGACTTGTCAACAACTCGGGTAGATGGCCGGGCTCCTCAGCTCTCAACTTGTCGGCTCTGTACCTGATTGCGTTCTTTTCAGTCCGTTCGTTAGTGCCTGGTGGAAGTGTGTGCCAACAAGTATATTCGGCAAATGTGTCATAGAGACTAGTGCATGTACATAAGCGTTTACATTCAACTTATTCTGCATCGAAAGCTAAGCAATGCGTGAAGATGGAGCTGGCCACATATCATTTTTACTTGCCATTACGGTGGGTTTACATCCCCTCCCCAGTAAAGCATCGGTGTATCGTGTTATTTGTGCTATTTTACATGCTGCCAGTTCTTCGATACCATGACCCTAATTTTGGACAAACAAGATGTTCCCCTGGCGTTGGCGGCGAGACTTGAGGAGACACTAAATCGTAAAGACTAACCCACTTCTCCGTCGATCTCGGACTATAAATGTCTGGAGAGTATTCTACCGAGAGTTGCTGTAAGTTCCTCGAGTCACGCAACAGGTTGATCACGGCTTCTGCACAGTAATAAGTATGGTAACACAATTGAGGCGCCTGGGGAAAAATTTGAGGCGCAGTTCCTGTCTCTGTTACGGACGTACTGACATCTTCTGATCAATCTGGTTGGTTACTCTCTGCATTTCTCAGCTTGCCTATCCTGCATAGCTGTCTAAACAAGTATCCGAAAATTCTAGCTGTTATTACTTCTTTCCTTCCTCAACATCCCTGCCTTGCGGCCACGGTCAATCCCAAACAAAGCGTTAAGCCTCCACCATGATCGACTTCACGCCCCAAAGCCTGGTAACCTTGCTGGCCTATTCGGTTCTAGGAATTACCGGTTACCAAGCGCTCAAGATCATCTACAACGTCACACTCCACCCCCTCCGCTCCTTTCCCGGCCCCTTCCTCTCAGCTTCCACGCCGCTGCCAAAACTATGGTACTTGACCTGTGGGGTCCTCCCACAGCACGTCGCAGGCCTTCACGAAAAGTACGGCCCCGTGGTTCGCATCACGCCGAATGAGCTCTCCTTCTCGGACCCGCAGGCCTGGCGCGACATTTACATGCGCCGCGGCTCGCAGCGCGAGTTCGCGCCGGACCCCTCCTTTTACAACCCGGGCAAGGAGGTGGTCACAAGCCTTATCGGCATGCCGGACGACTACCATGATCCTATCCGGAAGGCTCTGAGTCCGGCATTCAGCCAGGCGGCAATGAGGAGGCAGGAGCCCGTCATCATGGGCTACGTGGACCTCTTGGTCCAGCGTCTCAGAGCCATGACGGCGACCGACGAGGCGGAGGGTAAGCGCGCGCCAATTAACATATCGGACTGGATCGGCTTTACGACGTTCGACATCATCGGCCGGCTCACCTTCGGCTCTGATTTCGGGTGTCTGACCAACAGCGAGTATCACCCGTGGATCAGCATCATCTTCGATAATATCAAGGCACTGTCGCTGATGCACGTGCTGCATGCGTTCGGGGTGCTTGGTGCGCTCAAGTGGGTCATGGAGACGTTTAACCTGGGGCTGGATGGGCGGAGGCGGCATATCGAGATGACGGAGGAGAAGCTCAAGAGGTGCCTTGAGCAGGGCGATGATGGTGACGCGGAATTTCTAAAAGGGCTGATTGACAATGTAAGCACTCTTTTCCACACCTCATACTCCCCCCGAATCACCTATGCAGCCCGGTGGTTGCCTTGTGGATGGAGATCCTACAGTCCTTGTCGGCCGTCCTTTTTACTTACGGCCTTGAACAGGGCGCCGCCTTCGACTACCTGAAAGTCGAAGGGAGCTTTATTACCCTCGCCGGATCCGAAACTACCGCCACGTTGCTCGCGGGTGCAGTCTACCTGCTCACGGCGAACCCGGGGAAACTGGCAAAGCTTACGCGCGAGGTGCGCTCCAAGTTTGCTAGCGAGCGCGACATTACGCTTACGAGCGTCAACGGACTGAGCTACATGCTGTGCTGCTTGAATGAGGCTTTGAGGGTATACCCGCCAGTTGCGATAACGACGCCGAGGGTTGTGCCGAAGCAGGGAGCTGTGGTTGCGGGACGGTGGGTTCCGGGAGGAGTAAGTGCTTCTTTTCCCCCCTCTTATTTTAGCAGGGTCATGAGATCCCTTAACACTGCGAAGGAGGGCCCCCTACAATGTATTCGCCGCCGTGGAGTTAGAAAGGTGCGGGTACTGATCGTGTCGCAGACCATCGTCGGCGTCTGGCAGTTGGCGACATTCCACTCGCCCGACCACTTTGCGGATCCGCACAGCTTCCACCCGGAGCGCTTCGAGGGCACCGACCAGCGATTCGCGAACGATCGACTGGACGCCGTGCAGCCCTTCCTCGTCGGGCCCAGGGCCTGTCTGGGACAAAAGTTTGTGGATTCTGATACTCCTTCCTTTTCTCCCCACGTTTCTGTCCCTACTGACATGTAGCCCTTAGCCTCGCCTACGCGGAAATGAGGCTCATTCTGGCGAAGTTGGTATGGAATTTCGACATGAAGATCGCAGAGGAGAGCAAGCAGTGGTTGGACCATCCGAATTATCTCCTATGGGAGAAGCCGCCCATGTATGCATACCTGACTCCAGTTGGACGATGCCCTGAGCAGTCGGATGAGCAATAGGTTGTTTACATATCTATTTCTTCCATTGATTTGTGTATACAAACAGAAATTGTAGGGCACGGACGGCCTCCGTGGGCACCCTGGGAGTTACTGAGTGATAGGTGCCTGCGCCTAACGGTTGATAACTGTCAGCGCGTATGCTTTCTCGCAGATTTGTATGCTCGTAGCCAGCTTCGATAACCGATTAACACTCTGCAGCGGCTACCACACAGCACTTCCTGTTCCGTGACTCGTGCAAAATAGCTTGGGATGATGGTGTTTAAGTTCCTATATGCGGGTGACCTTTGAAACTGGCAGACATAGCCATTCCAGTCCAGAGTTATGAGAACCGTTGGCACTGCGGTTTATACTGGGGATGGCAAGTGTAAATAGAATTTGAATTGTAGAAAGTTGGCGTGTGTATAACCCGGTCTGGGCCCATGCTGGGACGGGGTAGCTCGGTATCTAATACTGGTTCCAACGATCAAGCGGTCAACAGGACAGCGTGCAGCGGCCTTAATTTACGTTTTGAGAGTAGAAGGAAACGAAAAAGAATGGAGAAAAAGCAGCGTCGGCTAAACTGAACAGGACTTCGGCTAAAATTCATCGCATAATTTTGCTATAAATAAATTTGTCAAAACTTTGTGGAATCACCTGGGCTTGAATATACTTTATGTAAATGGCATACCCGATTGTTGAAAGTACCAAAATATCGATGGATTCAAAACTATCAAGGCCAACCCGGCAAGGCATCGTTAATAGTTGATTATACCCTGTCAAATCTTCAACCTCTCTTGTTCTTGGCTCGAGACCCTGTGGCCGATGTGTGCGTGGCAGTGAAGAGCACTTAATTTGTTGCACAATCTTCATACCGCCCTCCGCCCACTGGAAACGATGAGCAAAACCAAATCCTTCGGCGACGTCCAGTACTGGGACGAGCGGTACCAGAAGGACAACGAACCCTTTGACTGGCTCCTCCCGCCCAGCGCCCTCGATGAGACCCTCGTGCGAGCCCTGAGATCTTCCGCACAATCTTCCCCGCGCGTGCTCCACCTGGGCTGCGGGACGTCGTCGCTGTCGTACCACTTGCGCAGGTTTGTCGACGATCCGCGGCAGGTGCATAATGTCGATTATTCGCTCCCTGCAATCGAGCTCTCCAAAGCCCGAGAGGAGCAGCTATTCCCTGGAGACAGCGGCGAGGAGGCTAGGTTTATGGGCTGGACAGTTATAGACCTCTTATCTGCCCCGCAAATTCTGGACTGCGCTAGGCAGAGTAGCACACCGTACAATGTCATCCTGGACAAGTCGACGGCCGATTCCATCTGCTGTGGCCCGGACGTGGCGGTCTCCCTCCCGTACCCCATCCAGTCGCCTAGCCCGGACACGCCCGGGACGCAGCTGGTCCCCTCCGGTGCAGTCCACGTCCACCCGGTCGATCTCCTCGGCATCCACGTGGCGTACCTGACCGCTCCCGGAGCCCGTTGGGTCGCCGTAAGCTACTCGGACAGCCGCTTTGCCGCGTGGTGGCCGTCGAGTAACGGAGGTGTGGCGAGGGAGGACTCGACCATCGGACTTGGTGATCTGCACCCGGGCGAGCTGTGGACGCTTGATTCCATGGACGCCATCTCAATCAGGGAGAATGTGGAAGACCATGCGGCCGTGACGCACCGGCCTGAGATCAGACATTACTTGTACGTCCTCGTACGGACGGATAAGTCCCTGGTGTCGAAAACTGTCGGCTGATATGTCGCATTCTCGTCCACTCTCCTCCTTCTCGTCGTTTTTTTTTTCCCCTTCCCCGGCTCCGTGTGTTTTTCGCATAACGCACTGGTCTCATTTCCCCTGACCCCACTCCCTTGGCGGCGGATTTTCCTCCCTCTCCCCTCGCCGCACTCCCTTTTCGTCAATTCTTCTCCAAATTCACCAACAGGCCAAGACTTCTTCGACCGCCCTTCCTCGACCGGGTTCCCGGTACCCCGCGACCTCCAACCAACCGCGCCGCCAAGATGCTCCCAACCCTCCCCTCCGCCCTCCTGGCCGCGTGCCTCATCCCCATCGCCACCGTCCTCGCCGACACGGTCACCGGCCCCGAGGGCTCCACTCCAGGACGAGTCCACACATACCCGCTCTTCGGGTGCAACGACGAGACCATCATGGGCGACGGCCAGGACTGGGACATGCCGCCCGACACCTGCCTCAAGGTCTCGACCGCAACGTCCTTTCGCGTGCTCGAGCCCGCCGTGTGCCCCAACGGCACGCGCGCCAAGCTCGCGCGATACGAGGGCCGCGATTGCAACCGTGGCGAGGTCACAATCCGGGGCGGGCTCGCCGACGTGTCGGACGACGACATGGGCGTGTGCCAGGACGTCGCGATCAAGGGCCACACTTCGAATCAGACGCACGCGGGGATCGCGTCGTTTGGCTTCTTCTGCGACGGGCGCAAGGGCGATTACGACGGCGACGGCAAGGTCGACGACGAGGTTCTCGAGAGGCCCGGGTCGGTGTCGACGAATACGTGTCCCGTCAAGGGCGACCCGCCGAGGGCCCCGACATTCTCGCATCCGAACCCGGATACCTGCGAGGCTATACTGAGCTCGTGGAGGCTGCAGATCTTCAGGCCGGCGACGTGCTCCGACGGAAAGCAGGCGAAACTGGCGGTGTGGTACGGGAACCGGGTGTGCGAGGGGAAGCACAACAGGCTGGACGACATTACAGAGGACATGCTCGATACCTGCCTGGTGCTGAACGATAGGAACCATAGCAGTTTTGCGTTCTGGTGCGACGGGATGTCCGGGGCGGCGGGATGGTCTCTTGGTGGGGGTGCATTGCTGGTCACGGGGGTAGTTATGGGTTTCCTGGGTCTTTTGTAATACACGGAGGGGATCGGGACGCATCCGGAGCATTCTAATGTGTGGTATGGTGGTTTGGATATAGAGCGGTATGCCCAACGTGATACCCTTTTCAGTAGAGAGCATATACTACGCAGTTTCAACTTCTCCTAATGTTATCTAGCGGGGTCACCTCTAACGGGCGGGATACAATGTCAATCATCCAAGCGGGAATTAATACAACCGTGACCCAATGTCCACCTTGTAAGCCGGCCGAAGACGATACCGGGCCAAGGGTTTCGGGATACTCAACACGTCAGGACGGACTTATGACTTCCTTTCGCAATTCAAGTCTCGATCTACAAAATACAAACCCTTAAACGTCAAGGTTGCGCAAGGAATCACGGGTTCGTCTTGTGGACGAACGTAGACGGTGTAGCGGAGCCTCCCGTCGAAACGTTAAGGTAAAGTCTACTAGTTAATGGCAAATTTTGACGTTCACGCCGTTACCAACAAATTTGGGCCGATGAGAGTTCAGTCCGATCCAATATTCACAAGCGGCGTATCAGTATATACCACATATGAGTTTACGTTGTAGCTACCCTCGGTGGCTTGTATACGTAACAAGCTTGTTGACGTCTTGATCACAACTGGGTCTAGAGCCCCTGATTTCATAATGCTGGGTCACGCTCCAGTCGTCGGAAAGAATGCCTGGACATATACACCGCATCATGGACCCCGGGACCAAGCTGTATAGTATGTTAGGTTTTGGATTCCTTCCCAACCCTCAAATTCAAGATGTCAGCCGCCCACGATAAAACCTACTTAGAAATCCTGTTAAACTTAGATAAACTTCAACGGGTTTGAGGACGGTGTGAACAAACGCTGTCAAGAGTATACATATACTAGATCTTTCACTCGAGCGATTTTACTTCCTCAAGTTGGTTCTATCTACACTCTCGCAGAACTGGTCACCCGTCACCGGGCATCGCTGATCTCCCTTTCTTGAAGCAGCCTACTGCTCCATCGTCTATCCCCGCGCTCTTGATCTGCGGCCACTCAGCATCAGAACCGGGCCCCGACTTCAAGCTCCATCATCAACATGGCGGCTCAGGAGTCCCCTAGTTTGCCGCGGCCGGTGGTCCCGGCGAAGAACGCATCGACTGGCTTCAATGTACCACCTCCTCCCTACCCGGGACCAGTTGCGACCAACAGCCCCCGCCACACTCCAACAACAAGGCCTCCTGCGCCGGCCCGGAACAACACAACTGTTTTTATCGACCATGTGCCTTTCCGATCCCTCTTCGGCTTGTATGTCGTCGGCACCTTTTTCGACCTCAATTTTATCTGCGTAAAGGGCGCCAGGGGTGAAATAGATGATTGCTGGCTCATTCTGCTGGCATTGGGGACGTACAGCGGAACAAATCTGCTGGCCACCATCATCCTTTGGGTGGCTTCACTAAGCCGTTCGCCAACGGTTCACGAATACCTGGGGGTCACAGTTATCATCCAAATCATTCTACTATTTCCGTCATTCCTTGTTCATCTCGCGTGGTTCTGCATGGAGCTTTGGCAAGTTCGGGATATGAGCCATCATTTTCCAACAAGTTCCTGGCGTAAGTCTTCTTTCATCCGTCCGCCGCCCCCAAACCTCCTCTCAAACTTTTCCTTCCTCTCCAGCTTAAAAAGAGCTGATTTGTTTTAACTAACAATGTTATCATTTCTTTTGCCCCTTAGCTTGGTGTGTGGTAGTGCCCGCTGCCGTCGTCGTGAGCTGCGTGTTTTTGTGGCCCATAATCTGGGGAATCTGCATCTTGCCGGCAAAGCTATGGAAGTGCTGTACCGGACGGGGACGCCGTGTGGCGGAACCCAATAATCACGAGTTGTCTCTGGTATGAGCTCAATTCTATATGAGGCTTCAGGAGACCATGAGTATCTCTTGTGTAACTCTGGAAAACGAGACTTGGGTAAATGGCAGAGGAAAACAGGCTGGATGAGACGGGATAGCCTATTCTGTGAGCGGATATTTAGTCTAGATACTGGCTCCATCGGCGAGAGGGGTGTGAGAGCATTGGGGTGGGACGACTTACCGTGGTTTAATCGCCTGTATGAGAGTACCCAGTTGAAGTTTTGTGTACATCCTGCTATCTGGGCGCTGAACTTGCACGGAGAGTTTAAGTCTTCATTTTACTTACTTCTATACCCTACTATACGCGGGTGTCGCCAACTCCTGCGAGACTTGCTGTGTCCAAGGCAGACGGAGAATGCGTGGCATGTCTTTGATCAGACACCCAAGGCTTCAGTAATCTAGAACCCCAAAAGAAAAAGGCCCCGAGCCCCTTACACTAATTATACCGCCATTCCGTGATCTATGTCCTCCGTATAGAGACTCCGGGCACTGGAACTCTCCTGTCACTTGTGCGTGCTTCTCAGTCCACTGGGGTTCGCGAACAGCGACGCAACAAGTGCAATCCCGGCTACTGCCGTCGACGCCGCGAACGCGTATCTGATGCCCTCGTAATATACCATACGTGCGGGCAGGCTGACCTCATCTGGTAGGTCCTTGAGGGTCGTCACAGAGTGCCGGATTTCGTCGATGAGCTGCCTCGCACAATTAGAGCAGGGCCTGCAAGGAAAACAATGCAAGGGAACCTTACCTTGTCCTTGTTCGGGATGTCACCGAGTGCGTCCGGCAGCCTTAGGCTCAAGGTCGTCTGCACGATAGAGGAAGTACTCGCCACACCCCAAACAGTGCCCAAACTCCGGATCAGGTATACCGTGGACGCGGACACAGCGTGATCTGCCAGAAGAGTTAGATCGATATTAATCCGGAATAAAACCACCATTTCAGGGAGGTGTAGATGAAGATACCAGCATGATCGAAAGAAGCGAGTGTCGTAAACAGAATGGCCGGGTATATGATGCCTTGTCCCAGATTCGCGGGGAATATATACACGACGTACTTCCATCGCACGTCCTCGAACGCGAGCGATGTCACTAGCGCGTTCCCGACGAGCATCAACACGGCGCCCAGGCGGACGAGCCAGATCAGCTTCCCCCAGCGCGACATGATGAGTCCAGCGACTAGGCCTCCGAGCGGCGTTGCCAGAGATGGGATCACGAGGCGTGCGCCGGCCTTGGTTGCCGTGTCGAGGAGGACGACTTGGAAGAAGAGCGGGAGCATGAATAGGTACTTGTCTCCTCTTGTCAGATCATATGTTGCAGCTGAGCATCGGATTGAAACGGGTGCATTCAGATATGCGGGTAATACTTACGGCGTAAGCCGAAAGCCCCGCGCACACGTTGGAGATCTCAGTCAGGACGGGCAGCTTCCCCCGCAACATCCTCAGCGGGATGATGGGGACGGCCCTCGTCCTCGCCTCCACGGCCAGGAAGACAGCGAGGAGCACGACGCTCCCCACGAGGGTCCCGATTACCACGGGGCTGCCCCACGGTAGCTCGTTGCCCCCCAGACTCAACCCCACGAGCTGCATGCTCACAGCGACGACGAGCAGCAAAGATCCCGAGAAGTCCACCTTGGACCAGACGGATCGCTGGCCCTCCAGCTTGAACCCGCCGTCGGGGTTCTCGATGACGGCGGCGCCAAGAACGAGCGCAAAGATGGAGACGGGGACCTGTAGGAAGAAGCACCACCGCCATCCGATGGTGTCGGCAACGGAGCCGCCGAACGAGGCACCCGCGACAGCGCCAAAGCCGAACATGCCGTTCTGCAGAGCCTGATACATTCCCCTTTTCCTGAACGGTATCATGTCCGAGTTGACAATCGTCGCTGAAGCCAACGTAAGTATCAGTATACGAGGGTAGGCGGGATATGTGCCCGGAAGAAAAAAAAGCTCACCCATAGTCATCAGTCCGCCGCCGCCAAACCCGGTCAGCGCCCGCATGCAGTTCAGAAAGATGATATCCCCAGCAACCCCGCACCCGAGGCACCCTAGCCCGAACGTCACCGAGCTCACGAAGAAACACAGCCGTCTCCCGAAGATGTCTGAGAAGCGCCCGTAGAGCGGCTGGAACGCAGTTGAGGTGACCAGGTACGAGGTCGTGAGCCAGGAGGCGGTGTTAGCAGCGCCAAAGTCGGAGGATATTACAGCATAGGTGGAAGCGGTGATGGTGCCGTCGAAGCCGTAGAGGAAGACGTTGGACATGATGGCGAGCTGGATCCATAGAAAGGATGCGGGTGGGTTCCAGAGTCCGGAGGAAGGAAGTTCGGGGGCGGAGAGGAGGGGCTGGTCCTCTCTTGCGAAGGGGGATGAGTCGGAGCCAGAGTCCGGATGCGTTGTGGAGTTTAGCGGAGGCTGATTGGCTTCCGCCGCAGTCTCGGTGTCGAACATGGTCGGACAGCAGTAATAATGTCGCTAGTGTAGCACAAATGGGGAGGGACTCTGGGATAGAGGAGTCTAACGCGATGGCCCCCAAAATTTTGCAGCATGGAGCAAGGGAACGCATTCTAAGACTCAAGTGGAATGGCGCCGGGCATATCCGCTTTTCCCCCGGGCTACCCCACGCTCTGTGGGGGTACACAGTGAGGCAAAGTCAGAGAAAAAAAGATATAAATCGCATTCGGAACAGTGCTGGACTATCGTGCCGTTGTAGCGGGCAAATGTCGCCATCCCTCGTGACCGGCTCCAACACTTGACATCAGAGAGTATATGTACAAGGACCGCGTCTGGACTTGGGATGCAAACTCCTAGCGCTAGCCACGTTACCGCTGCTTACTATTAGGCCCAGTGTGTTGTGGACCAAGTAGTTCAATAATGAGTTACAGAGACCATCAAGCGGGGCCAGAATCCCCGGAAATACTCCTCATGCTAGCCCTGACAAAGGAAGATAATCGTCACCTAGTACGCCCTTTATCTCGGCGTTCAACTCCTGCAATACCTCCGCAGCGGATGCAAACTTGCAATGCCAGCATTTGTGGATGGTCCCCGCAAACAGAACCCCCTCCAAATCGGGAAACCTTTTCTCTGCAAACATCTTCTCAATGTCGTCGTCCTTGAGCCCGTGGTGCGGCTGCTTTCCCGTTGCAATCTGGAAAATACATGATCCGAGCGCGAATAGGTCCGTGGTCGTATTGTAATTCCCCTCGCCGCCTCTTACCTCCCCTGGCAGGTAAAACGCCCCACTCTCGGCCACGAGAGGCGGCTTTCCAAGTAGCGAGCAGCCCCCAAAGTCGATGATGCGAATCCCAAGGTCGTCGTCCAGTACCATGTTGGCTGGCTTCAAGTCTCCATGGATGACGTCGTGCGAGTGCAACATCGCCACACCCTGGCTCAGCTGGAGGGCCCACTGAGCGCGTAGTTCAGTCGTGATGGAAGCCGCATTGTCTCTGAGGTACGCGTTGAGCGAGCCCTTGGGCATGTATTCTAGGGTGATAGATGTATCGTTGCCGCCGCGGGTGCTTTCAATTACGCGCACGAGACGGGGATGCGGTGGGAGGTGCCGGTAGGTGTCGACTTCGCGTTCCAGCTCCGCCCGAAATATGGATTGCCAGGACTCTTCGACCCCTTCGGCAAGAGACTTCCTGACACGAGTGCGGCACGGAAGGAGTTCTACTCCTGAACCCCGGAAGATGGACCCTACTTGCTGTTATAACTAAGTATTGATCCCCTCTGTTTGCCGGGAACGGTACACAATGGGAAAGAACGTGTTCTTACCATCTGGTCTCCGTCCTCGGGGGCTGTCAAGGCGGCGCTCTGTTCATGCGTTGAGTTCGCCATTGCACCTAGCACAGAGAATGAAGCTTTGTAGGATTTCTGTGACTTCCTTTCGGTTAGGTTATGGTGGTGATTTGTGACGTGCAAGTTGCAAACCTGGCCGACTGTCTCCTGACTTGCTGGTGTTGAGGTGCAACGCACGGTTTGGAAATTCCCAGATACCTAATTCCTAAATGATCTACCAACTCAACTACGAATTCTATTCCCTGCCACCACACGTGACACATGGAAATCCGGTGGTATAAGTCGTCAGGGAATGCCGTTTGTGTTCGGTTCTTCCATTGGAGAGGTCCGACAAGGTGCAGACACAGGACTTGGGCAACAGCCAACCCCAAGAAGCTACAGTGGAAGGTATGCACATACCGAGTCAGCCACCGCGGCTCACGTTGGCTCCCAATTCCACGCTCCCTGTTTCTCGTTACTCTCTCCTTCATGGTCTCATCAACTTAAAGGGATAGAGGTAAGCGATGGCTGGTCTCCTATACTGGAAATCTTAGCAGCGAAGAGGCAAAGGCGTGACAGTAACCCTTTGTTAAATGTTTGGTCTTTTATGTGAGTCATGAGATTGATCTACACAGACTCGATTATTGCAGAGGACGGAGGATAAGGCTAACAGAAACGTTCTGACAAAGGCCATCAAAGCATTTGCGCGCCTTCCAGGGCATTCCATGTATAATAAGTTACAATGAGGATCTAAGGCTCAATCCACCAGATAGAGAGCCGTGGCCCATCATGCGATTGATGCCTGCCGAAGCCTCGTAGTAGTCACCATCCGGTTACTGGACACCTAGGACTGCAGGGGGGGCGCTAGACACGACGGAGTGAAGTTGTCACGGGGTTCAAGTCAGTTTCCAGACAAAGAAACCAACGTAGCAGCTGCCATCTCGAAGAGCTTGTCGAGCCAGATAGTCGTCGGTACTCATTCCTACGACGTTCGTTTGGAAGCAGCGAAGATTTTGAATCTATGCTACCACTTCCCCTATACCTATTATAAGGTGATGACCGTGCCTTGCTTCAAATAGCGTGTTAATGCCCAAGAGCATCACAACTACAGTCACCACTTCCGTGCAGACACCAAACACCTCACAGAAGGTTGCGTATAACTGCTATCAAGAGAGAACTCGTGAGCCTCACTTCGGGTATATACGTTGTTTGTGGAATTTTAATTACTTTTTTAATTTTTAATTTTTTTTAATTTTTTTTAACTCACAGGGCTAACGTTAAACGAGTCTAACGCCATCGATCCAGGAGTCGCAATCATTTAGCCACAACACAATGTGCTGGCGATATCAGAGCCGCTATACATACCCCGGCTGTGGCCACATTGCCCAGGAAGGAGACATATTGAGATACATGGTAGCCAAACAGGCTGGCCAGGATTGTATCCAGGTACAAAACTTGTCCCTGGCTTCGGCTCGTAGGGGCAAGCAGAAGTGTCCGAGTTGTATCGACGAGGGTTATTCGGAACATTGACGAATAGTGGGACTATTCGGCATCACCAAACAGGTTTGAGTAGCCAGTAACGAGTAGCATAGACACGCGGAGACCTTCATGGGATAACAAGAGATATGACTTCCCGCCTCACTTCTTCTAGTTCCACTCTGCTGTTGAGGTCTCGACGATGTACAAGTAATCTGATAGGTATCCACTTGAAATTCCGCTTCTCAATTGCTAGTTCATGAGCTTTTACTAACCGAGCTACTCAGTACGCATGTCCTGCTGGTATCTTACCACATGTATCAGAACAGCCAATTCTCAGCACCCCAAAGGTAGGGCATTGCGACATCGAATGGGTCCTCTCTGCTGCTTCTGAACCCCAACAAGGCATTCAACCGTTCCCTCTACTTCTATTACGCTTCTTCGACGGTCAAGAATTTGAAGATTAGAGCGTCACGATTGGTAGACCGTAGACTGGGCCTCAAAGTTCCCCTGACACGACCTGCAGGACACTCTGCACTGTATTTACCCGCTGTACATGTAGCAGTCAAG
>JAXQGT010000094.1:0-19317 GCA_037040375.1 Basipetospora sp. M8501
CACGACCCCTTGCCCCGACTGCTCCGCCGCTGCAACGCCGTCGCCCGGAAATTCGACCTCCCCCTGCTCTACACCCGCCACAAAAACGACGACATCGGCGACGATGTCGACGTATCCGCCTTTCATGTCTCCCTCGCGTGGACTTTGGACCGCGTGTCCTTCCGGCCAGCTTCGCCAGCGACCTCCGCGGCCGGCGACGAGGGCGACGAGAGCGCCGAGGAGGCGGAGGAGACTGAGGTTGTGCTGGACGGCGAGGGCAGGGCGGTTTTCGGGAAGGTACGGGGTTGGACTGTCCGCGTGGCCGGGGTCAAGGTCAAGATCGGGAATGTGGTCACGCATGTCGCTTTGCAAAAGGGCGGCGTGTCCGGAAATAGCGGGATATTCGGCTAGGACAAACGGCTGTAGTACTCCGGGAGGCGGACGCCCCCGAGGAAGGAGTTTTGGGGGGGGGGGGGGGGGAGGGGGTGTGGTGAAGCCGTGATCACTCGTCGCCACCGCCGCTCGATTGTCTACGTGTAAATAGATCAATGGTTCATGCTGGACCTTTCTCCTCTAAGCCAGTCCTACAAGTTCCCAATACTTCACCTGGGCAGCGTCTGTGTCACAAACCAGTGAATATTCGATCGAGATGTCCCTATGTACAAAGTATTCAAGATGGCCCCTTTCGGCAGCTCGCCGTTGGCCGTGACTTGAAGATATGGGATTTCTTCCCGCTGAGACAAGATCCCACCCAAACTCCAAACCGATGCAGTGTTGAATCCCCCTGAATGCTCCTGTAATATTCTTCCAATAAATCCAACCAGACGACGCTACCGGGACGGAAAGCATTCAGCTACCGTCTTCCGGAGAAAGGGGGAAAACTCCTTTCCAGGCCGAGATGGAGTAGTCAGATGGCGAACCGTCTCTAGACCTCCAACATCCCCTTTTATTTGTCCTTTTGTCTCCCCCCAGACCTCAGAGTTCGTCTGGGAATCGGAAGTGCCAAGTCCTCTCACTGACCGGCAGGCCTAGGTAGAACTGGAAGAACCGTTTGATTTCCGAGGTCACGATATGCCACCTGATACGAGAGAGAGTCAGCAAATGCCACTTCTCTTTACGGAGCGAATTGGGGAGGGACGACTGAAAGAAAGAGATAAGCAGAGAAGAGAAAAAGACTTACAGAGTGAGCGGCGCATTCAGCCAGGACGTGACAACGATTTTAAAGACTGCGAAGACCTCGGCGAGCTCATGGTCAAATTCGTCCTTCAGGGTCCGCGGCCGCTGTTTTACCGGCGGATCGTCCTCCTCTTCCAGGCCGTCCGATGCTAGCTCGGCGTCTGGGTCCTCTTCACGGGTCTCCACGTCAGGTATCTCAGGGGTGTCCGGCTCCTCAAGGTCCGCAAAGCCGTCATCGTCCACGTCGTCAACGGCAACGACCTTGGGCCCTTCCGTCATCGCCCTGAACTGCTCAATGGCGTGCAGCGAGCTGCTCACCCGCGCGTACGTGTTGAAAAGCGCCACCACCTCCGTCCGCTGCAGCAGCGGCATCTCTCCGCTGTCGTTGTCCGACTCGAAGAGCACCTTGAGCGCCGTCCCGTAGCCCGCCGTCTGCAGTTTGCCCCAGAGCCTGCACTTGTCGCACCCCACGCAGTCCATCAGCCTGCTCACGTTGCGGAACCTGTTCCGGAAGTCCTCCTTGAGGGACGGGCCCTCGCCGTTCTTGAACATGAGCGACTCGTCAAAGATCTGCGGCACGCTGGCCGCCACGTCGGTGACGGCGCGGATCTTGGCCTTGGTCTCGGCGTCCTGCGACCCGTCGTTGTTGCAGAAGACGTACTCGGGCGACTGCAGGTGCGGGCCCAGCTTGGCCACCGCCCGCGTCACGAGCGCGTAGTTGAAGTACAGGTTGCTGATGCGCTCCGGGTGCTGGCGCAGCCTGCTGTCGTAGCACGCCGCGTTGGGCGTCCACTCGCCCGTCGTCTGGTTGAGGAAGTCCCAGCACAGGTGCGTGCTGATGCTC
Source organism: Basipetospora sp. M8501 (assembly GCA_037040375.1). NCBI lineage: Eukaryota > Fungi > Ascomycota > Sordariomycetes > Microascales > Basipetospora > Basipetospora sp. M8501. The sequence goes on from JAXQGT010000094.1 coordinate 2,000, forward strand.
GCGTGCATGCCCGACATGACGCGGTAGAAGACGCGCTTCTCGATGCACTCGTCCTCGAGCTCGAGGCCCGTCTGGGCCACGAAGGGCGTGTTGGGCGCCACCTGCCGCGTCTGCTCCAGCGCGTGCTGCCGTCCCGCCGCCTCGAGCACGTGCTTGAAGTCGAGCGCCGCGGGGCCCCGGGCCTGCACCTCCGACACGCCCGGCTGCGCCGACTGCGGGAACGAGCTCTTCTGGAAACAGTTCTCGCGGTAGATGGCGTCCCACACCTGCCTCGCGCCGTCGCCCGCGTACCCTGTGAACCGCTCGGGGTTTTGCACCAGGCTCACGTAGTCCCCCTTGGAGGTGGCGCTCTCGTCCTCGGGCACGCAGTAGTCCCGCTCGTCGCACTCGTCGTCGTACTCCACCACGCAGCTCTCGCCAACATCGTCGCCGAGGTCGCCGCCCAGCGGCCTGTCCGGCTTCTGCCTTTGTACCGTCTTGTTGGGATGCTTCGCCCGCGGGCCCCGGACTTTACCCAGCTCCTCGGCCCGCCACACCTCGGGTATGTCCTCCTCGTTGTCGAGCGTGGCTACGGCGCAGGCAATGTTGCCGCACATGCCGTTTGCGTCGTCCCAGAACGGACATTGCTTATGGAAAAGATTCACGCGGTAGTGGGAGAAGAAGTCGGTGTTCGTGGTGAGGTCGTCGACGACGGGTTTTAGGTCTTGGTTGAGGCGGTCGAGAGTCGCATATGAGGCGCAGGCGTCGGAGACTATCGATCGCGGCGATATCTGTAGGAGTTCGGTGTTAGAGGAGATGTTGTCGAGGGTGGCGGTTGTGGGATGTATAGAAGAAGAAGAGGCATGACTAGAGGGAACGCAAAGAATCAGAGAAAGGGAAGCAAGAGCGGCATACCGCACAGTCATCTTGAGAATCAGCGCATCGAACTGATGCGGTCCAATGTGTTAAAACTGTCAGGCAGAGCAGTTTTGGAGGGACCCTCATTGCGGTTGCAAGGGAGAGGAAAGGAGAGGGCTCTCTTCTCGATGCTTCAACGTGGTCGTTTCAAGGTGGATCGGAGGTGTACTGTTTCGTCGAGGACAGCTGGCTAAATGGGTAGGCCAATAACCGGGGCACGACGATCCAGGCTCGGTATATTCCTTTGCGTTATGTTTTGGAGTGCAGACGGAACTCGAAATAGATTGGGGTGAATTCGCTTGGTGGAGACGCAGACGGGTCAAGTGGTATCGCTCGTTGCTATCAAGAGAGTTGGAAGAAAACAGATTGGAAGTCAAAGAACGGCAGCTGTGACGGAAACCCAACGGAGGGTACGATTGAAAGAGTCTATAGCAGTCAATAAAACAATGAAACACCAGAAAAGCAAGGAGGCGACGTCTACATATGTTGATCGCCGAAAAAATGTTGAGTGTCGTAGGCATGGAAACAGGACACATGTTCAAGACTTCAGACTGGAGCTGCTTCTACCAGCATCCATACAAGGGCCTCCGCTGCGGTACGGCTCCGTACTAGCGTAGGGACTGTGCATGTACAACCGCCACTTGACCTGTCGGGACCGGAATGCGGGGCGTTTCTGCCATCCTGCAGGTGCGCCTCGCCTGTGCTGCCATTTTTGAGTTCTTAGTGCAAGGTGGCCAGAAAATAAAGCGCGGAAACCACTCGCCACAGAGTGCCGACGCTAATTTCCACCTACCGGAAGTGGCTTCAGGCGGGATTATTAATACCAACTCAATTAAGACATTGCGCCAGGAAGCTTAAGAATCAGCAGATGTTGACCATTTCAACCCTTGCCGTGTCACCCATATCAGCACACTGAGTCGGAAGGATCGCCGGAGCTAGGCCATGGTGGGCGCGGCGCTACTCCGTCCCACATCATAATCGTGTGTGGTATTATTACGCTTGTACACAGCCTCGCGCAGCTTAAACGCTGCGTTCCTGAGGCGCAATGCTCATCCTTCGTGTACTTCGATAAACGCAGGACCCTGGTCGAATTGGTTTTTTGACCTTGAAAAGGCCCGGAGTCCGATGGATGCGAAGATTTGAAGTACATGTAGAGTACACTACTACATAAGATCCACAGGCACCTCGTCTTCAGCCAAGATAATTGATAGGCGGCTATCTGTCTGATTAATCGACTCTCGAGTGGGAGATACCAACGTTCACGGAAGCCTTACAAGAAAAACAATAACTTCTCTATCCCATGCCCAAACCCCGTTACCCTAACGATGCAACGCGAAACAAACAAAAAGAAACGAAAGTGCGGAAGATAACTCCCGTCCGCCATGGAAAAGAAGTGACGATGATGTACAAAGCAGTAGCGGTTAAGAGAGCCACACCAGTGGTCCCCTCCCTGGTGGTCGAAATGGTGACATGGGTCAAGGACAGGCGACTTAACATCACTGTCTATCGAGTTTGTTCGCGTGAGTCTTGGGCGCGTTATTCCGGACGAGTGGGCTGGGTGGTTCCAAACGCTTCTCTTTAAAATGCTTGGATGGATGGGTATGTAGGTTGGTGTGGACGGTAGGCTGGGCGCTACGTCGTCGCTGAGAGGCGACACGCCGCGGCGGGATCCAGGATTTCGGCTACACACTACGCCGTGTAGTTGAGAGGTCGCCTAGGAAGTAGGCGGATTAGCAAAGCACGCGCTTCACCTGCGTGACTAGTAACGGGCGAAGTGCTTACTTGAACAGCAGAATATGTGGTTCAGGCTCATGGACCTCATAATGCTCCCATCCTAGACTCTACCAGCCACAAACGTCAGTATGCTTGCCCTGCGAAAACAGACGCGACTAGACCTGGGATGTACAAACCTGAGTGATGCCCAGAGCACGCCACTCGTCTTCCCAGAGCAGCTTCAGAGTGCCCTTGGACGAGTCATGGTACTCCTTTGGAATCGCCTTCAGCATGGCCTTAGGAAGCTGGACGTGGCGATATTCGTACTCGCTATCAGAGTATCTGTGGTGGACATCGCGTTAGTTGGCCTTATCATGGATATCTTATTCTTCCTGCACTCTTACCGAGCGGAGTAGTGAATTAAATCGATAAACTCCTCAAGACGCGCGCGCTCTTCCTCCGTCAAGGGACGAGGCGTCTTGTTTCGGCGGCTCGTATCGATATCCATCGGCATCTTTGTCGGTTTGTCCCAGATTAGACGCTATACGCGATGGTACGTGCGGGAGAAGAAACGGGTTTCGTCGGGGTCCTTCGGGTAACGCAGTCAGGCACGGGCGTAATGCTTACACTCGGTTAACTGACGCTCAGATGGTGGGGTCCAAAGAATAGCACGTGCAGAAAAGGTGTTGGAGAGCTCGAGGGAAGACGTGAGGCTCGCGTTTGTAGTTGTACAGAGACGATTAAGCGGTCTGCCAGTGAGATGCAAGCTCGGGTGAAGTGAAGCGTCGGGGAAACGTTAAAGAGTGCGAAGTGAATCGTTTGTTTGGAGGATGTTGGATGACAACAGGATCGAAGAACAAGCTTTAGGTACTTTAGATTGGGATCTCAAAGGAGCATTGAAGGTGGGAGTGGTCGCCTGCTCATTCAAGGAGTATCGCGAGACAGCGGCAAGATTAATAGGTCCAGTGTAAACAATGCGACGGCGGGGTAGATATTCATTGAGGCTGACGGAGGGGAACTCCAGTTATCAGCACGTGTGGTGCCGTGCTGCCTTATCATAATGACTAAGCCATCTGTGAAATCTGACGGCAAATATTCGGCAAAATCCACTCTCCGTTTAGTCTCTATCTTCAGCCTGAGGAGCGGGTACCAGCTACTGCCACTGTGCTCTAACCTGCCATAACAATAAGTTTGCGCATCGCGTCCCAGCTCAAGCGAATCTAAATCTCAAACCCTTTGAGCGGCTTCACCCTACCATAGGAAGTGGTACCGTTTCATGTGCAGTTTTCATAGCTTCTTAACCTCATAAAAGCCGTCGCGGCCCCCCTTTCAATGGACAACAAACGAAAGGCGCAGGCCAATCGCGCCTCGGTCGACGAGGAGGAGCGCTCATCGAAAAGGCGCCGCTTGCCGCAACAGGTAAATACCAAGACCCCAGATGCGCTTACCTTTCCATGATAAATGCCTAGTCCCTTGAACAATTCTACGGATATGCGACCTGCGCCATCACATGCGCAAGCGGTTCGCCGCCTACCAAATGTGCAAAGCCGCACTAGCATTAAACACCTCGATGATTCCACCATCTCCGGGCGAGGCCTTGGGACCTGACACCGAAATCTCGACTCTCCAGACACACAATAATAGTGCACTTTCTGGCTAGGTGCTAACGTGTTATTCCTAGGACATTGACCTCTCGAAGGGCGAGTCACCGGAAACTACAACCCAACTCGGTCTGAGCTTCCTCGAGCAGATCAGGCGAACCGCTGATAAAAGGTACACGCCCATGGCCAGCGTTCGCCGCACCCATTCTTCGAAAGTTGTCCCGCAACCGCGACAGAGAGCAAGCCTGATTAACCCTTCGTAGTGGTCGCCTAGTTGCAGTGCACTTCGAGACGCTCCCCCCGCGAGCAGGCAATGCCGAATATTATCGCCGAACGCGGCTCCCCATCTCTCTTGAGTCGATCGAAGCGAAACTGAGGAACCGAGAGTTCCAAAACCTGACCGAGCTCGAGAGCTACTTCAAGCGCATGGTCACAAACGCCAAGGAATACCATCCGCGCAATTCGCAGGTATTCGAAGACGCCGAGCGCGTCAGGAAGGCACTCAGCAACTACATGGTAAAGACGAATCCCGCCTATCAGACGAGGGGATATACCGCGGTTGCCACGCCTCTTCCGCCCGAGAACCCGAACGCCGAGGCCGCGGACACCCAAGCCGAAGTCGCAGAACCTTCCAACGGGGCCGCCGAAGCCGTGAGAAATAATGGCGTTAATGGCGTCGCGAGCAACGGTGCTTCCGCCGAGGCTAGTGAGGAGCCTGAGGAGGATGAGGGTGGGGACGACGAGGAAGGGGACGAGGACGAGCAGGACGGAGAGGAGGACGAGGACGAGGAAGAAGGCGAGGATGAAGAGGACAACCCCGTCGTAGTGATTCCAAAGAGACGTGGACCTGGACGGCCGCCTAAGAACCCTATTGCACACGCCAAGAAGATGGCGGCAAAAGCTGCCAGGCAGGGCAAGGCCGATTCGCAATACCAGAACGTCCCGTACAAGGGGTTGAATTTCCAACAAGCGCAGGAAAAGATTGTGGAGGAGATGTTGCGCAAAAAGACGGACGAGTAAGTTTAGGCCTACACAAGTCCCCACCATCTCACTCCGCAAACCACATGTCGCTAACGGTCTTTAGTGGCGAGGAGGAATATTTCGAGGCTTTCATCGACCTACCGCCGCGCTCGCTGAAAGACTACTACAGGATCATTACGGAACCCCTCTCCATCAGAAAACTTCAAAGATTTGTTCGGGGTGCCCGGGGACGGGGTGCTACCGGCATCAGCGATTTCAAGAGCTGGGCCGCTTTGGAGGAAAAGGCCAGTCTGCTGTGGCGGAACGCGTACTACTACAACGAGGAGGGAAGCGACATTTACGAGCTGGCAAAGGAGCTAGAGGTAGGCTCACGTTGGTCTAGTCTCAGGAAAGCAGTCGACTAACCGCATCTTTGCAGGAGTTCTTCCGGGAGCAACTTCGATCTGCGCAAGAGGTTGTTCAAGAACCTGTGCAACCAAAGATCAAGATCAAGGTTCCTGGCGAGACGCCAGTGCCCTCGGGGAAGAAGTTCACGATCCAAGTGGGAGGGAGGGGCACCTCAGTTGACTCGCCCGCTCCGTTGCACTCCGCGGGCTCACCAGCAGGCGAGAGCACCCCTGGTTCAGGCACAATCACTCTAACACGACGCTCTGTCGTCGCTGGCTCTGTCGCTAGCCAGTCTGACGTGCGGGGCAGCTTACCGGTGGCGTCCCCTAGCCCTTCTATCCAAGTCAAGATGGCGGACGGGGCAAGACCTACGATACCAGGAGGCCAACTAAGTGGTGCAGTGCATCCCCTTAATCAGGCGAACTCGGTCGACAATGCCACACAAGGGCCCCAAGGCCCCAATGGCAGTATCAACGTTGGGCAAATGCAACAAGCAACCCAGGCGCCTGCACCCGCAGCGCCGCCCCAAAACCCGATATGGGACAAGCCTCTCCGACAAAAGGGCAAAGGTATGTGTTACGCAGTCGTCCTCAACCCCTTCCTCTGGTACGCTCGTCACCATCTAATCCGCAATCCTAGGTCTCGCCGACGCACTTCTGAGCAGCCTCGTGGTTCAGGCGCACCCATCCGTCGCCCACGACGACCAGTTCCAGTTTGTCCTCGGCGCCTCGCCCACGGAGTGCCACCGCTCCGAGACGCACCACTTGTGGGCGAGGAACCCGAACAACCTGCGCGTCTGCATCTTCCCGCGGGCCTCGAATCAGTTCGAGAAATCCCGGCGGCACTTCCAGCTGTGGCTGCTGCACAACGGTAGGATGCTGCACGCCCAGCGCCAGCACCCCGCGGGCCACCCGCCCGGCGGACTGCCCATGTTTGAGGCGTACTTCAACCCGGGCGTGAACAGCATCGAGGCGCATCTCGTCGCGGAGATCCCAGCCGACAAGAGGATGCCGGGGGGTCCGGAGGCGGAGCTGGAGAAGTTCACGGTCAATGTTAATGTTCTTCGGGATTAGAACTTCCCTAAGCAGTTTGCCGGCCCATGTCCATCCTTATCCACATCGCCGGCTCACAAGACGGCTTGGCAGGACTTCTCTGAGGTATCTTTCGCCTTGTCTGTTGGTTCTGCCGCTTGCTCTTCCCTCCGCTCGTCCATCGGCTCGCATGTGTGCTCCTCGTTCCGGGTTCCCGGCAAGACCGGCTATGAGCGCAGCATCTTGAACGAGACCTTGCCCGCCAAGATGGTAAAAGTGAACCTCGAGAGTCTATGCCGATGGGTTGAAATGGCAGCGGACTCGATGTTCAAGCAAGCAGGGTTAGGTGCATAAGAACTGGTTTCTGCCTGTCTTCTTGTACCCCTTCCTTCCTTGGTGGGAAATCGTGCTTCTCGGGTCTACTTGTGGCAAGAATACTCAATCAATGCTTCTTTGGGGACATTGGAGTTTTGCAGGACTGTGGCGTTCTCGGCGCACATTGTTTATGGTACAATTGGACCTTCGTTGAAGCTAGTAGTGTAAGAGTTCATAGTTCTTAAAATCGAGTCGTTTGTCGATAAGACTTGCTGTCATTGCACACCCAGGGTGACTACACCACCATGCTTCGGTTTTCTATTTATTTCGGTAGGTACAGCAGTCCAGCTCAACATCAAAGTCGGCCGTCGACACGCTTCTACATCATCTTGCCCGTACCGCTGATTCAACTTAGACCACCTTAATCCTGCAAGGCTACACCGAAATGCGAAGGTTTGTTAGATCTCCCGCATGTCGACAACCTTCGCGCAGGTTTCTCACTCGCGGGGGGCATGACAATCAACAAGCACTCCCTCTGTTTGCCAAGCTTCCACAACCGCAACCCGAACCAGATGACGCACCAGACGACGCTCTGTCTACCCTGCGCAAGGACGTTTACGACCTTCGGAAACGGATGGGTCACTTGGATTATCACTAAAGCCCCTCGAGTCCCTGGAATCTAAAATCGACGTGCTCTACCAACTCGTTGACAAGTGACCCTCCACCCCCCTTTCGTTCTAGTTCCAACGATTAGGAACTGGGGCGCAACACCTTCTTTCCTTTTTGACAGCGGTCGGAAACTGCCAGAAGTATCTGGTAAGTCAGATGATGGTTCTCATATTAATGGATTCTTTACTAAGGAAAGTTCGCAGGCTATCTTTATTGGCACCACTTTTTCGGCGACGACGAGTAACAGAGTCAATATCTCTACGTCGTTTACCGACCAACACTACCTTCTTTTTCAATCGGAATAAGAGTAGTCGATCAGAAGTGGATATCTGTTCGTCCTAAGCTTCCCTACTAGTTGTAGCTCCTCTGCCGATGTTTGCCAATCTGTTCGTCTAGTCGAACACGTTGTCGCGTTCAAGTCCCCTAGAGAGAACAGGCAGCTGAAAGAGTCGACGGAAAAAAGTATAGTCGGGTCTGTCCTTAAAATGTACTTTATGTAGTATTCCAGCCAAGGGCCCCGACTTACAGACTCAAATCATGTAATCCAGGCGACCCCGAGAGACCCAGCCCCAGCAACTTCTCCCAAAATTCAAGTCGATAGTAGCGGAGACGTGTTTGCCTTCGTTGAGGGGCTTCCTAAGATCTCCGGTTGAAACTACGACCCTGGGGTCGTATATGTATAGGCGAGAAGGAGAAGCCGGATTGGCATTCGCCAAGCAAACGCTAACAATGTGACCCGGTATTTCCTGTGAGTCCATGTGAACGACGTTTGGTCCGGCAGGCCCGTGAAGAACTTCGATGTACCACCGGGGAGCCACAATCACGTTCGGTGATGCGCGGGGGACAATATAGAGCCGCCCTACGCGTCGGTTGGCGAGACAAGAAAGAGTCGAGACGTCCTCAACAAGGCCCAATACTTTACTATGCCCGATGAGCACGCAGCTGTCATCTCGTGCCACCTATCAGGAAGCTTACGTGTCACTGCGAGAGGGCCTCAAATGGCGATCTGCCAGACAATACTTAACACTTGTAACAAGGAACCCCGGTCATAACGATTCCAAAAGATTCCTGCACCTTACGCGCACCTAACACGATCCGGAAGCTTCCCATCACGCCGGTCGGCGAATAACTACACCCAGCGGGTTGCAGCGAGGCACGGCTTAGCGGGAAAGGCCACAGGGCGCCGTTTATGGTAGGTCGATCCATGAGAAGCCGAATGCAATCACGGTATGACCCTCGTCTTATAAGCTGTGGGCTCTTATTGCACGCGTTATCTTCATTTGTTTCATTCCAGCTAGTAATAATCACAGCAGCACCAGCGATACGGGAAGCGTTGTATAACCCGCTCGTGACCGTACCACAACTAACAGTACACCGAGAACAATACCATGTGATCGTCCCATACCAACTGAAAATTCCCTAGTAGAGCCACAAGTTCGGACAGAATCATCATCCATTGTTGTACGATCGAGGCCGCCGTGTTCCTTGTTGACTTGGTACGCGGTATGGCCCCGAAGAACACTGCTTCGCGTATAGGCCTGTCGTCGTTACGGGCCTATACCTCAAGCTTGCTCTCGAATGCCTACATACTAGGTAGGATAGGGGGCCGTTAGCACCTAAACTACTGATATACCACGGGTTCCAGATACTTCGTCGTCCTTCGCTCGACTAAGCACCCCAAACCGGTACCCATGCAGGCTTACCTGGATTACCCGTGTAGCAAGGTAGTAAAGAATAATTGCTAAGAGTATACTCCGGCCACTTGCCCGTTGCACTGAGAATGACCATCACTATAGGCTCCCGGAAACACATGGGAAAACGCCTTTGGGCTCGACGAAGATTCTATTCGACAACTCCTTAACAGAACGGCTTTTCACGATCCAGCCGACTGCCGTAAACGTGAGGGAAGTTATGGACGCATTTCTCATATCCAGAGTGTTGGAAGCACTTTGATGTGAGAGCGTCAAATCATTATCCCCTTGAATTCCTTGACTTACAAATCGGACGCTGAGGCTCAGAACACTGAAAGAGCCTCCGGCTATAAATCAAATCAAGGGCAGCGCACGATACATTTGATCTATAGAGAACTTCGGTCCCTAGTACTACTCAAGAGACCCTAGGCTTACGCAATGCTTGTAGCGATGGCACAGCACGAGCGGTCAACCGCACTCCTCTTTGTATAAAGTATGATTCGGAGCGCCTAAGCCCCCCCGGATATATCTAAGCTGCCTTCGCGCGTCTATGACGCCGGAATAGATGACATCCAATACCATTACTGGCGTACACGAGTCGGCCCAACAACAGTTCACCAGACCGCCCAATGCCCAACCATACTAGAATCCCGCAGGGATCCCCTCACCATCCCGGTCAAAAGGACCGCATCCCGATCAACAGTGGTTTCCAGTAGCCCTCAATTTGTCGCCGTCTCTCTCCCAGAAGTACTCCAAAGACTTCGTCTCCGTCATAAGCAACCCGTAGATAAACAAGATAGTATCCCGGTTGCTAAAGGCCGAAGTAGGGAACAGGAACCCGGCCGACCATTCGCCAACGCGCGAGACCTGAAACAGCCCGTCCCTGGTGACCTGCTCATTCACCACCCGCTGGATGTCACTAAAGTACTGGCCACTCCAGTTGCCGTCGCCGATGCCGTTGCACGTAAGGTAGGTGCCGTAGGCGTAGCACGCCGTCCCAGTGAGGCCCGGCACGTCCTCCTGGCGGAAGTGCCTATATCGATACTGGCCCGCCTTGTCGAAGATGCACCCCGGCGGTGTGTCCCGCTTGTGGAGGGGCTGGGAGGGGTCGTAGACGCCCTCGATCATAGTGATATTGTTCTCCGCCATATAGGCTTCGATGCTCTGCTTGCTAAGCTCGCGTTTTTCATAGGTCGAGAGGTCGAAACCTTGAGGGTCAAGCGGGATGGCCGTGGCCGTGAGGGCCAGGACGGCCATGGCGAGGGTTCGGAGAGTAAACATAGCTATTGTCTTAAGATAAAGAGTAAAGATGTGTTTTAAGTTGCTGGTGGTTGGCTGTTTGGTAGTAGATGGCTGTGTGTGTCGTCTCTGGTCCCGGATGAAGCCCTTGAGTCGGGGCCAGAGGGCACCTTTTATACCCTTTTCCTTAGTACCAACGTGTTAGATGCTGTACGATCGAGACGTGCCATCCGCAGGTTTAATCTGATCCTCCACTTGGGCAAAGGCATAAGTTCTCCATGGCGAAGACATGAGGTCTTCATAGCGAAGGCGTAAGACCTTTCTTGGCGAAGGAATAGAATCTTCTTGGCGAAGGAAAAACTGCCTACTTCTACGGACGTAGTCGAGGACTTCCTGGCTTTACGGATGGAGATATCTATTGTTGCAAGGCAGTCTTGAACCTCGCACGCGGCTGCAGGCTTTGGTAAAAAGCTACCCTGACGGCGAATTCCAACACCAATACCTGCACGTGTACACTACGAGAGTATGGGAAGAGGACGCCTTGGGCCCCGCACAAGGGTCGTGGGCTTTCCGAGGGCAAGGCTTGCTTCTTGACTTACATGCGCCGTGGGTTGTACGGGGATATCCCAACCAATAATACCCTCCTATTACAGCAAGTAAGAAGGCGGAGAGAAATTGGCGAGCCACCCAATCGTTTCAGCAGAATGACTGGACGGGAGACCCGCTTTAAGAAAAGGAGCAGCTTTTTCATCTTTACAAGACTATTGACGATTACGATGTAGTATCACAGGAAATCCACCTGAAGCACATTGATCTCATCATTTATGTTGGCGCTCCCGGAACCAGGATTCGGGTGTGGTTCCTGTATCGCTTCCTAGAAAGTCACTCATCACCCTATCTCCTCCTTCGCAACCTTGCCAAAAGACTGCAGGTTCATCATCGAACACACAACCACAGTTCGTCTAGGGATCTCCACATCATCCAAGGTTGCCGTCCGGTCGCGCACTCTTCCGGGACATTATAGAAGAAGGAGGACATACATCACAGCCCCAAGGGCGGGTTTGGGTCCGCGTCCACTCGAAATCGTCTCCCGAAAGCCCTTCAAAGCTAGGATATGCCTGTTCTATACTATATACTATCCTATAATTATAAATATATTAGTAAGTCCTCGTAAAGGTAATTCCGTTAGGCTCTTATTACTTACGAGTAGTACTTTAAGGCTATCTAGGTGCTCTTAGTAATATAGTATAATACTACTTTCTTAATTTACTAAACTAGTCTAATATAGCGATCCCTAGGTTTTATAGAGTTGTCTGACCAACACGATAGGCACTCCCTCATCTAAAAAATCCACCCGTATTTCTATATTACTACACATGTTAGGTTTAGCTGCTATCCAGCTCTTGTCTCCTTTCGTCTCGGACGAGGGTGTTATAGCGATCGAGGTCGGAGAGAAGGCCACCCTCTACATCACCAGGTAAGAACTCCGGCTGTCTGCATTTATCCTAGGAGCCTCGCAATATTAACACGGCTATCTAGTGACTACCAGTACGGCGAGTGGTAAGCAGATACATATGAACTTGGCATCCTCCTGACCCCGTCGACTACGCATTAAGCTGTGACGAGAGACGAATCTACACCGAACAGACTATCCAGCCGTAAAGTACACCTTGACGTCCACCTCGTTGCTCCATCCCGCGGGACTCCCGATTGCCTTCCACGCGGCCTCGGCGTTGATTTCGAGGACGTGTTCGTTGCGCGCACTTATCGAGACGGTATACCGGGGTATGACCCTCCCGGCTATCGTGGCGAGGAAGTTACGGTCGATTGTTAGGTGGGGGAGATGTGAGATGTACACGCCTGAAGCCAAAATCAGTTAGTACCGGCATGCCGTGTGCGTATACAGTGAGGCTCGACCGCCATCAGAAGGCGCTCGGACGGGGTGTGGGTCCATACCTAGGGTTCCGAGGGCTTTTAGGTTCGTGTCTAGGACGATGCGGCCGTTGGGCGAGATGTAGAAAGAGCTGGATACGATGGCAGCTGCGCCGGTCATTTTGTTCAGGAGGCCGAGGTTCGCGAGCTGCACTTGCTTCTCACCCGACCCGAGGTAGTGCAGGGGATGCGCCGTGAGGATCTCATAGCCCCGCTCCTCAAGGGACAATTGGAGGAGCGCCGCCTTCGTCGCCGATTCCCCGGGCTTGATGGGCCGGCTGATGGTCCGAGATGCGTAAGCAGTGACGATGTAGTCACGAGTGTCTGATACGCCTGAGAAGTAGGATAGGGGTATCAGCTCAGCAACGCGTCGGCATGATACGTTGAAAACTCCCAGGATTGGTGTGCCGGTCTGGGATGCGCCTGAGAACTGTTTAGCACAGAGATTTACGCAAGCCACCTCCTCGTCTTCTCAACACTGCTTTAGGTTCTTACCGTGATATGAGGCGACCTTGAGGAGCGCGCCGTCCTCGTAGCCGACATATGGGTCGATGGCCTTCCCGACAACGCTAGGTCGCAATACTACAGTCTTCCCCCGCACAGTCTGCGCCGTCACCTCACGAATGAGACCCACGTTATGCTCCCCCGGCACATCAGTGATGTATACCGGCCCACCGCTCACGCACCGCGCCGCCGCGTGGTACGACGACCACTCGTGCGCAGTCTGGAACATGTCCCAGTCCGGCAGCACGTTCATGTACCTGGCGAGCACCGCGTTATGCGCATTCGTCCACACGTGCCATGGGTGCGAGGCTGGTATCTCGGGGAAGTAGTCGTCTGAGTTGCGGCAGACGAAGCGCGGCCGCAGCCGGGGGAGGTGATTGCGGAATATTATCTGCGGGGATAGAGACATGCAGGAGATGGCGTGGTTGCCGAAGTGGCGAAGGGTCGCTAGAGTCCAGGCGTCGAGGTAGGCGGGCGTGAGGGTGCGGCGGGCGGAAGGGTCGGTGAGCGCATCGAGAAGGAATTGGGCGTCTGTCTTGACAGAGTCGATGCCGCTGGCGGAGAGGAAGGCGTAGAAGTCATTGTAGAACCTTTGGGCGTCTTGGGGTGCGATGGCTTTGATGGGACCATCCGGGCAATGGTCTGGCGCCAGGTTATAGCTGCGATGGACGTCGACTGTGTTGTAGTCACTCGCCAGCTTTCCGTCAGGCGATATGCCACCCCAGTAACCTGGGCATTCATTCAGTATTCTCATATGAACACAGGCCCCTACCAGGCGACCTTACCAAAAAGGGCGTGCCACACGGCGATGTGTTGAATATTAGGATGGTTCCTTTTTATACACTGAACGGTGGCCTTTAGACCATCTGGAAAGTGTTGTCGTTCCGCCTCGAAATCAAGCAACCCGTGCTCAGCCTGGCCATCGCCACGGTAGTCGATTGACTGCCAGTTATCGTCAATTATGAGGTTGGAGATCTTGATTCCACTAGCCGCGAGCTTGTCGAGGGCGTCATAGAGCTTATGGTCGCTTAGGCGCTGACCCAGCGCATTCCAGGTGCCTTTCCCAGTCTATCAATAAAGAGTCTCCATCTAGTTCTCGGGATATCTTGAAGGACTTACAGTATCCCAGGCCGTCTGTCCAATCCTCGCGCCATTCGGGCTCGACCTTGTCACCAAGAGATGCGATCTCATCGGCAGGACCGGCACTGCCTTTATCCAGGATCTTCACGAGATCTCGTGCTTCGTAGATCATGGCTGCGAGAGGTCTCTCGAAGTCATCACCAGAAGCTACAAGTACGGTAGCTGCCTCTTCTGTGGCACTGTCGCTTCTCACCTACACAATATCAATACAGAGACGTTGAACCGATACTCCATGGGATAAGAATGGGCGCGCATACCCTCACAGCCACGTTACCTGACCCGTCCGCACGAAGACCGGTCACTATGCTCCGCGGGCCCGAGACAGCCATTATAGCAAGATGCCGACCTTGGGAGCTTAAGAACGAGCAGAAGATGCCATCACGGTCTAGGTCAAATCGTGCTTTGCCGTGGACAGGGGCAATCCAGGGGGTAGATGCACGGGCAAGCGAGAACCATCTACTTAGGATCAGCTTAGCTCTCACGCTCAAGGGATTTCGAATCTGACCTGACAAAGTCTCCTCCCCACGGCAAACCAAGAGCTATGTCCTCTTCAAACGACACGTCTCCGCGCGCGGGGCCTGCTGTCACATTAAGGGACCACAGACGGGCCCCTGGGGTTTGACTGGCCTTTTCACGAACAGACCACCTCGGATTTAGGTGCTTAACTAGATTTGTAAGGTCTTCGGAAAGGGGGGATGCAATTGTGGTGGTGGGTTGGATGATGAGGGTGCCGTCACTGATCCCGCACTCGTCCCGTGCCCAGCGCCAGACCTCGTCCGGGCTGGAGCGGAATTTGACAGTAAAGTGGCAGATGCTATTAATCGTAAGTGTAACAGCGAATGGCCGCCATTCGCGCTGGGATCCTGGGTCTTTCTGGAGCAGCAGCGCAGTCTTGTCAGAGGAGATGGCTACCGTCTCTGCCCAGTCATCCCCATCGGTAGCGTGCCAAAGAGCCGCCTCCCACGGCTCCTGCGCACTCGAGCGTGGAACTTCGAGGACGATAGTGAAAACGGTCTCCCCACTGGATAGTACAGATACGTTGCCCAAAGGCGGGTGGCTTGCCGTAAGAACTGCCATGGCCGGACAATCTCGAGATGGAATGACGAGCAGCACAGTGGCCACCTCCGCTTCCTTGCTGGGAGTCAACCTCGAGCTTCCGTAACAACTACTTCCGGCAGGATAGCGATAGCCGATCGTGGGATACTAGTATGGAAGGGAGCGGCAGGATATGGACATGGGACGAAACGGGAGATATTATTGAACTGCTCGTCACTCTTGACATGAAGAATTGATAGAGTGTTCCCCCACTCGGCTTAACAACTCAGATCGTGCTGCTTCTGTGACTTGCAGCAGCGGACGCTCAGTGCTCCCATTGGCGGTTGGGCATATCCGGAGCAGGTAGGCCGGTACACAAGGAGCAGGCCGTTACCAGCTGACATATTCCTGTCAGCATAGCATAGGCAGCTGGCATATTAGCATGGCTTGACTTTCCATTACCCGCTCCCTGATTGGCTGGCTCAGCTACTCGGAGCAGCCCGGGTCTTCGGAAGAAATGGCGGCCTCAGAATCCAGGCGCCGAGAAAAGTAGGCTCACCCGAACAAGCTCACTTCACAATTCTGGGCCAAACAACTGCAAAGAAATCAATCAAACCACGCATTCGCTCTCCGCCATCCGCCTTGTCCGTTTTTCGTCCTCTTTCCCTCCCTCTCTCCCCACACACAACCGCAGTCTCCCGCCATGGCGTCCCGGCGACTCGCTCTGAACCTCTCGCAAGGCCTGCGCAGCCGGGCCTCCCTGGCCTCGGGCTTCCGAAGGGGCCTCGCTACACCCGCCTCGCACACCGTCGGCAAGACTCAGACCACCACCCTGAAAAATGGTTTGACGGTATGTCGCCCACTCGCCGCAGGCCAATTGGCCCAGAACGTGTTGTCGGTCGAGGGACTGAAGTGTGACTGACTCTTGTGCGATGTAGGTGGCCTCGGAATACTCGCCGTGGGCTCAAACTTCGACGGTCGGCATGTGGATCGATGCCGGATCCAGGGCAGAGACGAACGAGAACAACGGAACCGCACACTTCCTCGAGCACCTGGCCTTCAAGGTATGCATCCGACCGGCGAGCATTCCAATGCCATCGATAGATTCAATAACTCACGATTGTTATCAATAGGGTACGGCTAGCCGGAGTCAACATCAGCTGGAGCTCGAGATTGAGAACATGGGTGCGCACCTCAACGCCTACACCTCGGTATGTCGATAAATATAGAGTCTTCCTCCACACCAAGACAACAAATTTCTCCTAACACATAGATGCGACCCCCAGCGCGAAAACACCGTCTATTTCGCCAAGGCCGTAAACTCCGACGTGCCCCAGTGCGTCGACATCCTCTCAGATATCCTCCAGAACTCCCGCCTCGACGAGGCCGCCATCGAGCGTGAGCGCGACGTCATTCTCCGTGAGTCTGAGGAGGTCGAGAAGCAGGTTGAGGAGGTCGTCTTCGACCACCTCCACGCCACCGCGTACCAGCACCAGCCCCTCGGCCGCACCATCCTCGGCCCCCGCGAGAACATCCGCGACATCACCCGCACCGAGCTCACCAACTACATCCGCGATAACTACACCGCCGACCGCATGGTGCTCGTCGGCGCCGGCGGCGTCCCCCACGAGAAGCTCGTCGAGCTGGCGGAGAAGCACTTCGCCAACCTGCCCCAGAAGGGCGCCGAGAACTACGCCTACCTCCAGTCCAAGCAGAAGGCCGACTTCATCGGCTCCGACGTCCGTGTGCGCGACGACACCATGCCCACCGCCAACATCGCCATCGCGGTGGAGGGTGTCAGCTGGAACGACCCGGACTACTTCACTGCCCTAGTCTCCCAGGCCATCGTCGGCAACTACGACAAGGCTATGGGCAATGCTCCCCACTCCGGTAGCAAGCTCACCTCCTTCGTCCACAACCACGAGCTAGCCAACAGCTTCATGAGCTTCTCCACGAGCTATAGTGACACTGGGTAAGTCTCACCTCCTGGTTCAACCTCACATCTGGATCATATATATTCTTTACTTTTTTCTTATATCAAAAAAGGCATTTATGCTGACACGCGGCACTGTAGTCTCTGGGGTATCTACCTCGTGACCGACAAGTCAATATGATATACCAATAATAATTTGTCTAAAGAAACTAATTGCTTCATTTTCAGGTAATGGACCTCTTTCCACTAA
>JAXQGT010000095.1:0-17578 GCA_037040375.1 Basipetospora sp. M8501
CGAGCGCCTGGTATTTGGTGTGGATCTCGAGAAGCGCATCCACGTAAACCTTGGGTTCAAGCTTCTCCGCATCTGAGGCCACCTTCTGCACCGCCGAAAGGCCAGCCTTTCGAACGTGAGTCTCGAACTTCTGGCGCAAAGGCTCTAGGCCATCGGGGATGCGCGAGAGCAGCTTGTACATCCTCGCCATGTCCTCCTCCCGGTCGTTATCCAACAGAACTTGGAACTCATCGCGTAGGAGTCCGGAGTGCTCTGCGATAAGAGCCTGGTGGCACGTGTTCTTCAGGGGGACTACAATGTCCTGATGGAGATAGGTGCGCACCCGTTCCTCTTCCTCATCGAGCCGCGCCTCGGCCTTCTTCATGTACTCCACGATACTATTCTCGTTGACAAACTGTTTGGATTCGGCCTGGTAGAATTCGGCGGTAGCCTTTAGGAAAGGCTTCTCGAAGTGGTAACGATAAACGTCGAGTGTTGATTTCGAAGGGTCGGTCTCGTCAAGGCCGAGAGAGACAAAGGAGTCGACAACGGCCTTGATTTGGCTGTGCTCGATCGTTTCGCCGTTGCGCTGCTTCTCGACCAGCTTTAACACGGCATCCATGACCTTGCTGTTGACTTGTTCGAAGAAGACCTGGCGCCATTTGACGAGATGCAGGGTGTACACGTCATATATGCTCTTCTTCCCTTCGTCCATCTCGCGCTTGACCCAGTGTCTGTTAAGATACCTGAAAAGGTGGTGGATGTATTTCGCGGCCTCAGTGTAACGGTTCCACTCTTTGATGTAGAATGCCAGCAGTGCCTCCTCTGTGTGGCCTTTGGCTTGCTGTGCTAGACCCTCAAGATGGGACTTGAGATACTCTATGAGCTTGTTATAGAGCTCTTCTCCCAATAGGTGTGCTGGAAACATGTAAGTATGCCTGCGGTGTACCACGAACGACATTTGATTTTTGTGCTGGGGACAACGTACCTCCTTTATGAGTGTTCATTACCTTTTGGGAGGTACAGAAGTTATGAACAGAGCTATAAGGAAATGAGTACTTGTGGATGGAGTTTCTCGTCGACAGTGACGAGGGGCAGGGGAGCCACGGGGTGATGGGGAAAAGACGTACGTATAGATGCCCATATACTAGACAGGGAGAGCAGCATATGTTAGCAAAGCGAAGTCAGGCGGCGGAGATACAGAAGAATAGGGATAACCGGAGCAAATCGCGACTTACACTCTGCAGGTCAATCCCTTCCTCGAGCTCCAGCATGATTCGAGAGATGCCTGCCTGTAGGTAGTTCCATCTAGAGCAGGACGTCAGTACGAATAAAGCTAAGCAGCCGTACGCGGGCTTGGGCCTCTGCCTAGATGATCGCAATAGGTCATAGAGCGAGTACTCACGTTGCCACTAGGTCCTCCTTATTGGGGAGTGGAGGCATAGCGGAGGGCGCCATCGTCGTGGTTGTGGTTGGGACGCTATCAGGTATGGACGATCGGCGCAAAAAGAGGAGGGAAGCAAACTGTGAGCGACGAGCGTTAGAGAAGCAATACTAGAGGCCAC
Source organism: Basipetospora sp. M8501 (assembly GCA_037040375.1). NCBI lineage: Eukaryota > Fungi > Ascomycota > Sordariomycetes > Microascales > Basipetospora > Basipetospora sp. M8501. The sequence goes on from JAXQGT010000095.1 coordinate 1,545, forward strand.
AAGACGAGTGGTGTCAAGGCGGCCAACGCAGCTCAGTACTGTAGCTTCCAGATAAGGGAGGCCTGCGAATGGCGAGAACGAACCGTAAGTCAGGGTGTGTTGTTAAGAGTACTGGCCGAGCGCTCACACTGCGGGGCCAGGAACCGACGGAGAGACGCAACTCTGAGCGGGGTTCTGGGTCGCGTCTAGGGTATACTCGCTGGGGGAAGGTGTTGAAGGCGCAGAGGGCGACGAAGGTCTGAAACGAGTCGATGATGTACGCTGGTGGCGGGGCAGGGGTGGTTCTGGCGGCGCTGGTGATACGTAGCGACGGTATGGATCGATCAGGCTGCCGCTGCGATTTGGCCCGTCGGTAAGGATGAGGGGAAAGGGAATGCAAACGAGGGTATCTAGAAAGGATCAGAGTAGGTTAACTCAGAGACACCCCGGGTGTAGTTGGCGAACTGTAAGGGTGAAAGGGAGTAAGTTTTGGTTCAAAAGCGTCGACGGCGACAGACGACGGCGGCGTGACGGGAAAGACGGATCAATGATGTCTGGTGGAGTTGGAGTTGTTCAACGTTGTCGGAGCCACTTGAGGCAACCACATCGGTCGATTCTGCCGTTTGTGACCGCCCGCTGCCTTCGGACATCAACCAGAGTCACGGTACTTCTTACGGTGGCGTAGCACCCTCATGGCACAGCACTAACTTTGTCAGTGGTACAGAGTGCTTGAGCCAATGGTCAGAGTATAACACTAATTCTCTCCGTCTGATCAAGAATCTATTAAGGATACTTCCAGCCTACTTCACAGCCTTTACACTACATCAAATACTCTTTCAGTACATCATTGAGTTTTACACAGCATCGGGTGTCTCTGCATAGATCCCTCTTCAGACCTCACTTGTTTGTTTGCTGCCCCAGTAACCAGTGCCTCCGTATTCCAACAGAATAATGTAATGCTGGTGCCGTAAGATGAAATGGCGTAATTGAAATCCTTTTCGAACAGATAATGTACACAAAGTAAAACAGTGTCTGCGTCTTGCAACAATGACTCTCCCGAGTCCCGTCATGGGAGGAACCCTTCCCATTCCCCTGAACTCCCTTGATACCCTGCCCTAACCCGCTCATGCGAGTACATTCAAACACAATTGAGGAGTACACCTGACGGCTCTCGACTGGGGGTCTAGGAAGCAGACGAAGATTCGCGCTACAATCGACCACTCTCATTCTCCCCGCCTCCCAGCCGCTCCACTGCCCGAAATATATTGATAATAAACGTTGATATCCATGCCACGAGACCCAACAGCATAAAGGAAGCCAGGCCCTTGGAAAACTGCCTTACAGCCGGGTTGGAGTCCCTGATATTGTGATGGATCAAAACTTCAAACGCAAGAGCTGTACTCGCCGATTTGAAGACTATAAAGAAGAGGTCGAGGAGAATGAGCCCGATCTTGGCCGATGCCGGTCGCAGCCCGAGGGGTTTTCCCGTGTATTCGTCTTTGATCATGAAGGCGATGTACGGTATGGCCACGGAATCCACCACCACTGCAGCTATAGCCTGCCCGCTCTCCGTGCTCTTATCCGGCGAGTTCCGAAGCAGGCGCAACATCTGACCGGATATCGCTAGAGCTACTATGGAGGTAAGCATAACCGCAAGACGAGAGGCCAGAGGCACTAACGAATGCCTTATGATCATCTTCCATAACCTCCTAGAAAAGCTGACTATCCGGTTCCGATTCGGCCCCATCGTTCTATCGTGGGTGTGCGACGGAACGTCGATCCTCTGGTTGAAGTTGGGTTGTAGCTTGTTGAGTGTCTCAAAGTCGACGACGGCCGACTCCTCATCTGGCACCCGCGGCCGCTTCGACGAGTGGAAGAAATCGTACCAGTCAGTACGGTAGCTGGCTTTTGGTTGGTACCGCGGAACAATGACCGGTTCCGCGGACCGTAGATGATCCCATTTCCTTCCCTCGGCCCGTCCATGCTTAAAAAAGACCGGGACCTTGGGTTTCTTTTGGGATGACTCTTCGAGGGTAGGGTCCGCCCAATTGACGAAGCCGTCTTTCGATATTCGTCGTTGGACATCGGCCGGGGTAGAGTTGTGGTGAGGTTGTTGGGATCGTGGAGGAGGGCTTAGTAGATGGCGTTCGTCTTCGTCGAGCTCGTCTGCCTCGTACGATGCTATCCAGGCTGTTGATGGGCGGGGGGACAGAGGTTAGCAAACTTGACTTGGAATGCGCGCACAGTCTTCGGAATAGAGAGATCAACCTGGCAGTGTCCTGGGCGCCCTGTGTCTGGGTATATTGCGCGCTGTAGCCGTACTGGCACTCCGTTGAGAGCCTCGTACATCTGAGTGGCCGGAGCTGCCGGGAGGCTGGCCAGCTGAGGCCATTGCGAGCCCCTAAGATAGTACGCGCGATAGGCAGCGATTCAAATTCCGATAAGCGGGTAGGTAGCGAAACTGTTATCTCGAGACACCAAGTTGAAGCGATAGGATCCTCTTGGCGGTCGTATTGCGGGTGTTGGTTGGAGGAAAGTGGTTACGCGATGCATGGGCGTCGGAGCACTGGTGAAGGACGGTCCCTAGGTACGGGGTGAAGAAGGAAGAATTGAGGAAGGAGGCAAGGAAACAGAGTTGCAGTTCGGCGAAGCGGATGCGGCGCGTTCTTGCCGTCGTCGGTAGATTGGAATGAAGGGATCGGACGTGCTCCCGTGGTCGTAATGGGTTGAAGGATTGGATCGAAGAGAAGATGCGCGATTTGGGTTATCGGAGCGACTGGAAGTGTGAAGGAACCCTAGGGATAGGCGAAGCCGTTTAGGTGTGTATGATCTCGAGTTAAACTTCCCCGCGGTGCCAGGTCGCGCCTCGCTCGAACATGAAGTCCGCACGAGGTCGGGCGGAGATGGATGCGGAGGAAGTGATTATCCTTTCCAGCCCTATAATAGGACCGAGGAATTAGGAGATGAGAAGGGGGGAAGCAACACAGGAAGAATAGGCGAGGAGGGAAACATCCAGACACGGACGCTTCAATTCACCCCACTGATTTGCCGTCCCGCGTCCTCAATCGTCATGTTGTCAAGCGTACATATAGCCGCCTGTCAATGCAATGTGCGAGGTGGTGACGGCTTCGTCAAGTCGGGTCCAGCTGGTATTACGGGTGTGTTGGAGGAGCAGCGATGGTTATTACATCAAATGTGCAGGACGGACATGGAATCAGGGAAATTAGTGAAAACGGATACCCAGACCAGACCTTACCCCCCCTGGTAACCGCCCTTTGTCTTACAGGGCGGCAATGCCCTCATCCCGCCATTATTCTTGTCCAATTGTCCCATCATCTCAATGCCTTCAATCATTCGCTTGAAGTTTTGTCGTCGTTGCAGGATTCTGACATTCCCTCCGCTCATTCTCCCTCGACTACTTATCCTCGTCGCATGATTCTAACATTCCCTCCGCATATTATCCCTCAACTACTTGTCTAATTACGGAGTAAACCCGAACTTCCTAGCTAGGTAAGACAGGTTAGGCACTTCAAAATCCGGGGGCAGGATGTTTGTACGCGCGGAGTAGGTCCGTCCACCTCTTATCTTGTCTCGGAGCTGAGGGCAACACTGTGAAATGTCCGGGCGTTCATGTTGCTTTTACGAAGTATATCGCCACTGTCCCGAAGCTCAAGAAGCTCTTGAAAGGCTTCCTTTGCCACTTCTTCGCCGACTCCCCTGTGCTTTCGTCCATCTGGAAAAAAGGAGCCCCCTGAAAAGCACGCTTAGTGTCTGGCCCTGCTTCATATTACGCGTAGGTTGGGCTGCCTCTCCCAAGTTCGCGTGGCGCGGCCAATGATGACGACGGTCCTGGACGCTGAACTGTTGGGAGGGATGAAGGGGCGGAAATTCCCACCCAGATCCTGGTCTCCACCTTGCAATGACAACATGAACATTGAACATCAAGTAATTGACCCAAAACTTCAAGCTTCCAAAACTCCCTAAACCCCCGTCATCTTTACGCCCAACCTCTGTTGTCGACTTTCCTTTTCGCCTTTCCAACTATTCTGTACCCACGAGCCTTGCGCATCCGTTTATCTCGTTCTTGCAGTTTTGCCGTCCTTCCGTCGTCCTGTTGAAGATGCGATAAAAGGTTGAGAAATCCGTAACCGCAACCCGCGCAAAGCCGCCGCCAACCTCTCAAATCTGCGACCACCGACCCTCTTCGCCGCGATGCGCCTCGTCCTGCTTCCCATCTCCACCAAACGGACCCTTCTATACTGTATCCGCCGCGACCAAGTTACCGCTGCCGCCACCGGGCGCCTCGGCCTCCTTGTCGACCGCGCCACTGTCAAGATCGCAAACATATGGTCTGGCTGGGAGCAGAGGGACGGCGGCTGGCAGCGCAAGGTCGTCGACTACGGTAACCATGCCCTCCGGCGCATTCCCTACCAGGAGTGGGGGCTCAAGTCGGTGCCTCCTCTGAAGTCCCGCCGCAGGACGCAGGAACTCGCGGGTGGGAACAAGGTCGAGCTGGTCTTCCCTCCGTCCATCATCGCCCCGCATCGAGCCGAGGGTGTGCTGAGGCAGCTGGGGACCGAGAGAGAGGCGCTGCATCGCATGAGGCTCATGTGGTGCATCATCGGCATGCCCATCACTATACCGGTTGCGATTCTTCCTGTGTAGGTCCCTATTCCGCCCTTGTTCACGCGTGAAAGTTCTCAAGCGGATGTCAGAGGCTAACACGGAACCCTGCAGGGTACCTAATCTCCCATTCTTCTACCTGGCATACCGCGCGTGGTCGCACTGGCGCGCCATCCGAGGTGGACGACATGTACAATACTTAGTCGACAACAAGCTCTTATCGCCGGTGCCTTCCCAAGCACTAGACGACATATACGCCCCGACAAGGTCACCCAGCCCTCTGCATCGCAGTCCTACAGGGACCGACCCGCAGGCCGACACCGCCAAGTCCACAGACACGTCTGAGACTCCCGAACCCGAGAGGATCTTAGTGACCCCCGAGATCGGGAAGGGACTCGGCGTTGCGTTGGACCACCCGGAGATCGAGATCGAGCTCGAGCGCGCTGTGTGGCAAGTCGAACAGAGTATCAAGAAAGCCCAAGCCGAGCGTAGCAGTGCTGCTAAGAATGAGGATGCTAAGAAGGAGGAGTAGACGCCTTCCTGTGCGATAACAGCTGCTCGCTGCCGCTGGCATTTGATGTGACTTCCCTAACACCCCTACACCCAGCTAGACCGAGAGGGGCGAGAACAGGCCCGCGTGGTCGCCTTCTCTCGTTTAGTACCCTACATTTGCATAACCCTCCAAGTTGCACAGATCACCTCCCGCGTTGAGCAACACATATGTATGATCAGATGATAGAATAAAAAGGCCGGCGCAAGAGTCCGGGCCGGGCAAATAGATCCAACTCATTACACTACGTCCTCTGTGCTCTGACCAGAGCCCAAGAACGGACAATCCAGCCCTGTCTTCCCGTGACCTTCCATTCCAGTCTCTTATCTCAGCGTGATCTCGGGGCGCATCCCGAAGCATGCGCAGAGCCCTCGCGGCAGAAACGAGCCCGCAGTCTAACCGGCGGCGACGCCCCTGTTGCACCGACGACATCTAACTGGAGCACCATCAGATGAAAGACGTTCTGGCCAAGCGACTAACCCCATGGCCAAGTCCTGTGTATCGTCCGCCTTTTTCGGCCAAAACTTCAGGTGTCAAGCGCTCTTCTTTGGCACAGGGGTAAAAGAAGCCATGTAAGCCTTCGTCCTCTAACGCAGTCACTCGCTCGCCACTATATTCGCGGTTCACGGCAACAGGACCCAATTACCTCTGAATCGAGAGCTAATGTCATCTGTTCTCTCGCCGGGATAAGTGGTCAAGAGCATCGACGGAGGATTTCAAGACCACGTGCAGAGTTTAGACCAACACGTGGAGAGATGAGACAACGCAAACAAGTTTATCGCAACCTTACTTCGAGTTCAACTCTCACAATGTGGTTCAGAAAGAGTTGGATCGCAATCGTGAACATCTCAGTGCTTCCCCGCTCACCGGCCGTAGACCGAGCCTGGGCTCGAAGTAGGCAGAAGTTTTCTCTCGAGTCGAGATGTGATGGCCAAGCTCATCAGGATAGGTCAGTCCGTTTACGAACGAGGACAGAGGCGAACAAATAGACAGAGGTCAACTGCCTCAGCGTCACAAGATCTACCATACGAGGAATAAGCTGAATCGCAAGTACAAGTGCGATTCACGGCCGTCATCGCTATCGCCTTTGCATTCCCAGTCTCCCGTGTGTCCTCAATCGGGCATCAAACTGAAGAAATCCACGAAGCTTTTTGGGCCACCAGTACTCTGACTATATATAGACTTCCCGCTAGTAAATAAGAGAAACACAGGGCGAAAAGGAAAAAAACTGGTTCGAAGTTCGATGGGTGCGCCGCAAACTCCCAAGGCCCTCCCGAGCGGGACCGCACCTGCGCAAATTCCCCCCTGATGCCTTTTTTAGCTACACCCTGCCTCCTTTTCGTGGTAACGCTGGTACGCCGTATGAACCGCATCTCCCTGCTTTTTACCGTTTCAACAAAAACAATCATGTTATCTCCTCCCTCACTTTCTTCATTAGATAAGGAAAACGTCATAGAGGCGCTCGAGGACAAACAGGAAAGGAAGCAAAGCACACGCAAGGTGGAGCTTGAACTGAATGAGCACTATAAATTATGTCAAGCTTCCCGAGCCTTCTGACAGAGGCATTACAGCAGCGGTCTTGTAGGGACTTTTTCCGAAAAAGAAATGGTATTATATGACTTGTGAAGAGGCAGACGGCGGCATTCGTGGAGAGTCGTGGTGGTGGTACAATGAACGAGGGCTAGTCCGATGGAAGCAGGTCCACGTTCTAATGGCTGAAAATCAAGGGAAACTCAGTGCAGCTGCTATTGTTGCTCAGGAGCAGTCTCCTCCGAAGCATCATCTGTGAGTTTCACCCGCTTCGCAGCCGGACTGTCGTCATCCTCAGGAGGCGCCGCGGAAGCAGTGGCCGCGGCGGCTGCGGCGGCAACGGCAGTAGCAGCGACAGCTGCAGTCTTAGCTTCGAGCTCAAGCTCCAACTCATCTAGCCGCCGTTTTAGACTGTTCTCTCGCCGGTGACTGTCCTCTAACTGCTCTCGCAGCTGCGTTTCCACCTGAGTTTTTGCTTCAAGGTCGGCTCGCAGCTGTGCGAGCTCCTGGCGGGATATCTCCTGCTCCTGCTTCGTCGTGGCATCCGAGACCTCCAGCTGCTGGACTCTATCACTATAGAGCTTATTGATGAGCTCGAGCTCTCCGACTCGCGTGTGAAGGGTGGAATTGGTCGCCATGAGCTGCTCCGCCGATGGGGGGGTAGAATCGCGAGGGCGCTCGCCGCCTAATGGCGATGGAGCTCGCCCCGTGCCGTAGGCAGATAGGGATGCTAGGGATGCGTCTTGCATAGACGGGAAGCCGTGAAGAGCAGTGGCGCTGTATAAAGACGGCGTGCCGGTTCGAGAGACGGGGGATCCAGATTCGTTTATTTGGCCATTCGGAGACTTTTGGGATGTCCTACGGGAAGCCTGGGCCGTCGCTGCAGCGGCGGCGCTTTGCACATCGAAGCCGTTCGGATCGGTCGCGTTGGGAAATGGTTGCGGTTGGACTTGTTGTTGCTAGGGATTACTCGTTAGCGCAACCATAGGGGAAGGCAGAGGCGCATTCGAGGGCATACCTTCTTCTTCGCCAAATCTGGTCGCATCCCCGTGTTCTTTACTCTGTTCCGGCTCTTGATGACATCGGTTTTGAGGGATATAGGACGAGGCCGGTTATGGAGTTTAAGGAACAACCCGCAGGCATTGCAGAGAACAGCTCCAAACTCATCTCGGCGCCAGAGCGGGGTGGTAGATGTGCTGCAGTTATGGCATGTAGGCTGCGATGTCTCGCGGTTGTGGTTAGCGGGTGTCGCCATCATGGCTGAGTGTGAACGAAGAATAAGTGGGAAGCAAGTTTCTAGGAAGCTGGGGACGCTGAAGCGCAGGAACTCATAGGTCTCGATGGGGTCGGTGCTTGATGATAAGATTTTGATAGCGACAAAAGAATTTCCAGCCCACCAAGAGATTAGATCTTATCAGGAAGGAAACAGTCCCAATTTGGAAAGATAAGAGCGATCACGTGGAGGGAAGGTGCAGAGCAGAGCGGGAGAAAGTCCACTCGGGTACTTCCCCGCAGCAGTAAGATTGAAAGTACCTTAGAGTACAAGGGACAAAGTTGGCGCTGAGGTGCTTATCATTGTGGTGGAGGGGTATATGTGGCTTGGGGTGTGGCTAATGGAAAACTGGGGAGGTGAGGTCGATAAGATATGTGGTGCAATTTGATACGAAGAAAACATTGGACACATATGTGGATTGGCGGCGCAGAACGACGTCGCAATTCTCAAACCACACAGGACACGTTCTTGGTCTTGCATGATGTCGTGATATAAGATGTTGACAATAGTAGGAGATAAACTCAACTTACAAGGTTGCTGCCGCCTCCAGGAGTGGCGGCCGGGGAAGACGCCATATAAACGGGGGGAGGATTCGGGGGTCTTTTCGAAGAAAAGTTAGTCGCTGAAACAAGGCGGTCATGTAGATCGCTTCGGAGATGTTGAAGACTTCGACGAGAGTTGTACAGGTCTCGGTCTGGTGCCTGGTTTCGCCCTTTTCATCGCGCCTGCGGCGGTATGGCTAGGGACTTGGTAATGACAGGGAGACACGCAACGTACCTCACATGAGGAGAGTTCGCTGCCGAGTTTGCAGCGTTCGCAGAAGCTAGGGAGGATATGCTCGGTAACTGGGGAAGCGATGCGGATGTTGATGTAGAACTTGGCCTGGATATGGGTTCCAATGTGACTGGGGGAATCGGCAGAACTTGGGGTCCATCGTCCATGAGTGTGGAAGAGAAAAAAAAGTCCAGATTCAATGAGTATCAGCGCGTAGCGTGCGTGATCGGGTCGGGTCGGGTCGGATTCGTGAAGGGGCACAAAAGACGGATGGATGTCGGGCTGAAGACACAAGATGCGCGAGTCAAGAGATGCGCGTTTGAAAGTCGAGGATGGATTCCAGCCCTCGAAAGACTGGACGGAACTGGCGAAGGACGGCTAAAAGCAGGAGACGGTAAGCCAAGCGGAAAACTCCGGGTGGCTGCGCTCAGTATTGAGAAGCTTGGATTGGGGTTGCCGGACAACAGGCGACCAATAACAGATCAAAGGGAAAACGTCAAAGAGGAACGCAAACTGTGTGTTGATATGTTCTGTGAATTGGTGATGCTAAGTGAAGAAAATCTACGAGCATGGAGCGCTGCACGTAATCGTAATCCCACCCCTAATCAATCTTGAGAGCAACTGGTGCAGTTTGCTAGGGCCAAAGCTGAGACATGATTGGCCACCCGAAAATAGATACCATGACCTCAACTTGGTTTGGAGCGTGTCAGGACGTCTGGTGGAAATAATCAATACCAACGACGGCCATCAATTTGACCGTACTGCGGTCAGAACTGGGTCCCTGAATTTCTTGGAATAATTAAACGGAATATGCAATAGTATACCCCGTATGAGTACACTGTAAGTAGCCTTAAAAGAGAGAAAGCTGACGATGGGTTACTTGCGGGCCGGAAGCAACATGAACGTTGCACTGAGCTACACTGTGGGCATAACGACCGCGCTTCCTTGACTATCCACGCATGGTAACCGCATGGAAGCGAGGGCCTCGTAGCTTTGCGAGGCGTACTTGACGGCTCCCCCAATGGTCCGAGATCGCATGCACCAATCTTGCAATAGTTCGAGAAAGCTTCAGTCTGTGGGCCACCTTCCACATGACAACGGAGAACACCACTAGCTAGAGATTGCTAGCTCAGTGTGACGACTAGTGTCCCGATGCCACCGATTAGAGGTAAGATCAAGGGTTTAACTCCCTGTTATCGGCTATGGGCAAGGGATATGAGAACATTACTTGTTGATTGCATTGTTGTCCTTACATCTGGAATTAGTCGGAAACATCGTACTCTTCAATGTTCTAGAGTAGCTCGATACGCCATGAAACTGAATGTATCTCGCTGTCGGGGAGGAGGGGCAGCAAATGCAGTGCGCAGGGTCCAGCAGTGGACTCGACCGTGTGACGGGTTGGATCCGCCCCTGCCGTGGGTGGCGGTAACCCCGCCATTCCCGATCTGTGCTGGAGCGGAGACTCGCGGCCGTGGGGTGGAACGCTGCCTAACTATGACTTCAGTAATAGCAGCAGATCACACTACTCGTACATTGTCTAGCATGCGAAGCGAAGCGCATCAATCTGATTTTGACGCCTCCCCTTGGTTGCCTCGCCCCCTTGTTGTCGTCGAGAGAAAGCGGTGTGTGCCGAACGAACGAGCGAGGGCGAAAACTCAATCCCCCTGGGCCACTTGTCTAACTACCTCAACTAGATTCACTTTCCCCCCTCTTTGAATCCGGCTTTGGTTCCTTTCAAAACTTCAAGCATTTATCGACTGTTTAGATCGCAACCTACCTACCAACCTACCCGAGTTCGCCGCCTCACGTGCTGCTTCGTTCAACGACCTGCGTACCCCACGATTGTCGAGTTCTAGGGACCGCTACTACTGCTCCACTTCTTTCTCAATCTTTCAAGGGACAAGAAAGAAAAGAGGCGACAGCTCAAGATCGCAACAATGTTCAACTGGGCGAAACAACAGTAGGCGTTCCCCTCCCTACCATCTTAGAACTCCCCTTCCAAGCCCACTCCCTACTTTTCTGATTCGGCGATGCTAACTATCGCGCTTCGTCCAAAGACTGGCGAATGTGGCAGGTACACAGGAACCCGTATACGGCCCTAGCGCTATCAAGTCTGTGGCTGAGGAGGCCAAGGAGGTGCCGTACACCGAGCTCACTCGAGACGATCTGAAATGGAAGGTCCTGAATTCAACCTCGGTGGAAACCGAAAGTTTCTACTTCATGTCGAACAATGGTGATCTTGCATTAGTCCAGGCCATCTATAGTAACGTGGCGTATGCCAATCCCATGGCCCTTCTCATTCAAGTTCGGGGCTTGCTAACATTGATGGTTCATATAGCGGTCTCCACACAACCAGCCAGTTCACCGCCAAGGTGTTCTCGCGTGATCCCTCCAAGCCTCACCTGTGGTCGTCGACGAACCTCGCAAACGTTGAATTCAGCGAAGATAGGACCTGTTTCTACGCCGACTCGTGCGCCGTCGAGCTATCGGAGGACGGTACTTCGTTCACGATCAAGAGCCTCGTCGACGAGAACTGCGTCGTCAACCTTAAGGTCACACGAGTGACCCCCGGCTTCCAGGCGGGCAAGACGGGGACGACACTCTTCGGTACCGATCTCAACAACCCGTGGGGCTCCATGCGCCATGCCTTCTGGCCAAAATGCACCGCCGAAGGTACGATCACGACCTCGGATGGCACGATAGATTTCGGCGGTCGTGCGTTCTTCGTCTACGCTCTGCAGGGTATGAAGCCGCATCACCTCGCGGCGAGCTGGAATTTCGTCAACTTCCAAGGTCCCATGTATTCTGCCATGCTCATGGAGTACACCACGCCGCCGTCCTACGGGTCCACGAGCGTGTCTGTTGGCGGCATCGTGAAGAATGGTGAGATAATTATGGCGGGTTGCGATTGCAAGCCCACCCACGTTGCAGCTGAGGCTGATACGGAGAATGATTGGCCCGCGCCTACCGCCGTCAAGCATACATGGAATGGCACGACGAAGGATGGGAAGCCTGTTGAGGCTGTCTTGGAAGGCGCCATCGGTGAGCGTCTTGACAGAGTAGATGTCATGGCAGAGGTTCCCGGCTTCGTGAAGAAGATTGTTCAGACGGCTGCTGGGACGAAACCATATGTTTATCAGGTGAGTCTCGACACTGTTCGACTGTGAGTGGGCGGGTTATATGCTAACGTAGATGGATCTAGTACGCTCCCAAGGACAAGCTGAGCCTGAAGCTCAAGATCGGGGATGAAGAAGTCTCGGAGATCGGTGACTTATTCACAGAGGCGACTTTCATAACGACAGATTAGGTGCTGGTAGACGGCTCCCAGGTGAGACACGCAGGGCTCATCATGTCATGTTGCATTGAGATTCAACCCTGCCGGGACCTTGGGGCGAATAGATAACACTGCATCCGTGATCTGGGTATTGTGGACTTATCTTGGTTTTCCTCTTAGTTGACTTTCGATACAGCTTCACCCCTCATATTGTTAACAGCGGGGAGCTGGTTGGCGACCCCCATTTAATAAATCAACCTAATTAGTATATCAATCCGTCGTATACTGTGACCTACGACAATGGCTTTCCTTTTCCTCAAAACTGATTACAGGTAAAGTGGCTTGGAAGGCTGCCTTGACACCAATACAATGTGTCGTTATACCCGAATCAGTGCTGCACTCAACGTTAGCCTCAACTTGAACCCGTCATATTCACCTAACTCGCTACCTACACTGTGTGTCCTTTTACTTGATGTTTACGATTCCTATGTAATGTTTGCACCCGTATCCTTATCCATCATCTCGTGGTGAACTCGAACTCTCCGACTAAGGGTCGGATCTGAACTTAGGCAGGAACACCCACGTGATTCAGAGTCGTACGCACTGTCCGGGCCGTACTTGCCGACATGGAGATGGTTGCACTCACTGTGCTTCATTACTTCACTGACACTGTGACTATATGCAGAGGTTACATGTACACAGATAACGGGGCACTTTTGAACTCCAAACAACATGAAGCACTGCAGGGTGGATCACCTTCAAGCCATCAACACCTCTCATACACTGTAAGAGCACCAGTGTCCATAAACCACATGCAGAGATAGCCACGGCCACATATCCCTGTTTGATCTGGTCAGCAACGACGCCCAAACTCGCGATAGACACCAATTTTCTCTCTTTTTCACGATGCCACCTCCGTCGAGTTTCCAACGGGGCGGTCCAGGTGGTCGCGGGAAACACATAGTAGCCCCCTCATCTTCAGCTGGGCGTTTCGGAGGCAAGGTCCCTGGCTCTGGAAAGAGGAGGCACAGGTAAGGGCAGCAAAGCTGTCTTCCACTCGCGATCTCGCGAGGCCTAGTCCAGTTCTGATGCTGACGTTGGAACGGTAACTTAGGAAGGTGGTGAGAGATACAATTCGCGGCATCAGTACGCGGTTTCGCCCATGTATCACCACTTGTCGATGCTTGTTTTTGCTAACTGCTGAATCTACGTGGTTCTGTTCAGCCAAGCCTGCGATCCGGTATGTTATCTTTTACCAACGGCTGGCCACGCTTATTGTCGTTCGCACCCAAGCCCCCTTATCCCGTTTACCACCCAGTCACCGTTACTAACACTCGCGACCTTGTAGACGTCTGGCCAGGCGCGGCGGCGTAAAGCGCATCTCGGGAGGTATCTACGATGAGATTCGCATCGCGCTCAGCGACAGACTCCGCTCCGTAGGGTCTCCCCATTTCTCAATTCCAATCTGCATTTCATCATCTGTTGGCGCTTACCAACTAATATCTCATCAGATACTGAAAGACTGTGTTGCCTGCGTTGAATACCGGAACGCAAAGACTGTGACCATAAACGATGTAAGGGATCGTGGGGCCCTCTTGTTTGTGTGCTACTGATTCCCTCGCGTTACTTACCACGGCATCCACAGGTTCTCTTCAGCCTGCGGCGTATAGGGCGGCCGATTTACGGGTTTGACCCAGACACCTATATTCCTCCCCAAAACCGCCAGAAGGCCCCCGCCCCCACCGCTGGTGCTTGAGGATAAGGACTCTCTGCTTCAAGGCCCGGCGGCCTCGAGACTCCGCTTTCTTTACGCTTCTAAGTTCTCGAGATGTGCGCCGTCGTTCTTTTCCGTTTTATCTTCCCATTGTACAAGTCACGAATTCGGCGTTTCCGAGGCAGTTCTCACATGATACTCATTCAGTTTTTTTTTCTCTTTCTCAAACGATTGGCGTGGATGGTATGAATTTATCTCAGGGCTCAAGGATTTGTTTGGACCGGAAGGCAAGAGGGGTGTTATGAGGCACGGGCGGGGGATATTGTCTACTATGCGATGCATGCTCAAGAAGAAGAAATGCACCCAAGGAACATGCGTTGAAACGTGGAAAAAGAAAAGCAATGCGGCTCGTGTCTGTTTTCGTCTACCTCTTCTTTCTACTAAGCTCCACACTGGCTAGGACCTCCTCCAGCGCCTGAGTGGCCCGCCTCTCGCGCCTCCTGAACGGGGTGTTGAACATGTCCGGCAACACCATCACGCTGTTGGCGTGCTCCTTGGCAAAGCCCACGGCGGCGTCGCGGCCGCACTTCTCGCGCGTCAGCCTCACAGCCCGGAGGAGCAGGTCTCGCCCCAGGCCGCGGCCTCTGTACTTAGCGCTCGTGGTCCACGCCCTGATGACGCCCTTGCCGCCCCGCAGCGTGGGGTACCGGCCGCGCCGCCGCCCGAGCTGGTTCGGATGAGGCTCGAGGCGCAGGACGAGGGCGGCCACGATCTCCCCGCCGACGCGGGCGCCGAGGATGGTCTCCCTCGTGCGGTCCCTCGACGATGACCACGACGGGATGAGGTCTTCCGCTACCCGGTGGTACGCGGCCGCGAGGAAGTGTATGCCGACGAGCCACGTCGTCAGGACGGCGCAGCACACCATGAGGGCGGTAGTAAGGTCGCCGCGGATGCCGTGGTAGTAATGGTAACTCAGAGCCAGGGATGCGGCGAGGGCAGAGATGCAAAGGGGGTGCGTGGCGAGGCTGAGTGCAGCTTGGGTACGCTGCTGGGAGATGGAGTCGGCGACGAGCTGGAGGGCGTCGGTTTTGTCGTCCTCGTCTGTAAGGGCCTCAAGGGAAATAGGCGGGATTTCATCGTCAGGAACGGAAACGGACGGGACGGTACTGAGGGTCGGAGAGGGAGGGCCGTAGGTGTAGACCGGCTCAAGGAGCGGGGTATTGGCTTGAGAGAGAGAGGAAGGGTTGATGGCGAGGTTGGCTCGAAGGAAAGTGAAGAAGGCTGCGCAGAATGTTAACTTATGCTGGCCATAAGGTAGCTCTATCACACCCCATGGTTGTTTTATAGATGTTGTGAGAGGACGGTTGAAGAATAGTAACTCACCTGCACTGGTTTTGAAGGCGGGCACGGCATTGATCTTATCAACGACAGAGGACGGACCGCATGCCCGACTAAGATCAAGCTCCCTCACAGCCATTCCGTTGTGAGGCTCCATACTGACTGCTCAGGGGGATCAAGAAAGTCTGAGTCCAGGTGTCTTGGGGGTCCCAAGGAGCTGTGTTTCCGACAGACGTCGTGCCCCGCGAGAAGAGAATGCACCTAGCTTATAAGGCGAAGGTGCATTCAATTCGAAGATTGCATTGGATTCGAGACCGCTCAGACTCGATTTTGAGTTAAGGTTTTGGTAGATTCTTGGCGGCCGGTGCAGGCTAGTATAGCTTGTAAGATAATTCCGAGGTAACACGAGGACGGGCGGATTATCTTGTTCTCCACACCTCAACTCGCTTCCCACACTGGCGAATTTAAGTGGGTTGGATGGGAGAGAGAGTGCGAGAGAGTGCGAGAGAGTGCGAGAGAGATGGTGCGGGAGACGTTGGCGGAAACTGGACTATATCCTGAGGTCTTATATCGTGTAGACAGTCTTTCAGGATCCCCAGGCGCCCAGGATTTTTCCAACACGGGGATGTGGATGTGTGTCGCCGGTAGTGGGTGGCCGGACTTGGAAATCGGCCGGTTGCTGGGCACGCGGGCCAGGATAGTGTGGTGTAGTGCAATAATCAAATTGCCCTTATTGATTGTGGGAGGCTCTTCCGGAGAGGAGCTCTCAGTTGATGGATTCGTACAAAGCCAAATATACGGCATGGACCGCGGAAGTTTTAAGACAGGCTGCTTGGAGTGCAAGACGGACGAGCTCGATCTATTATATGCGAGGTCCAGCACCCACGATTATCATGGATGGGAGGGGGGCGTGTACATGTAGTCTACGATTGCAGGGAACGGGATTCACGAAGATGATCATTCAACCAAAAAAAAAATT
>JAXQGT010000096.1:0-17108 GCA_037040375.1 Basipetospora sp. M8501
ATACGATGAGTGTCTCGAATGCAAGATGCACGAGCAACCCCTGGGGCAACCCCTGGTCGCAGGAAGCTTCTCCTCTGGGGAATAATACTGGAGTGGAGCGCACGGACAGCAGCGACGGCTATCAATGGGCCCCTCCACCATGTAATGCGTACCCTTGCACCCTAGGTGCATGGATATTGACAATGGTTATTGCTCGCCCATGCCCTGTGCTTCTCGTAACTCCAAATGGCGTAGAAGTTCAATGAGGATAAGCCTAGCGTGCAAGATGATTGGCTTCCGATGGAGATGAGCGTTAGACGACGCCGGGGTTGCGACGCCAGGAACGCCACGGCTTAATTCGGTGACCAGCCCAATCCGTAACCTGAACCGGAGAATTTAATCATATCTGGTTCATTAGTAGGACTGCCAGTCGTCTACGTGTAACCCGTCCAATACCTGTCAGAGTCTGCTGACAGGCTGGCGCAATTAAACAGAGAGATATAGTCGATGTCGTTGGCGATGAGAAGTCCATTCAAGGGTCAAAAGGTCATCTGGAAGGCAAGTTCCAATCTCGTTAAGAACGAAGTAACGCTCGGGGCGGGGAAGCCATGTCCGATGCTACACGGTAGATCCATGGATGCTGATCGGCGATATTCTGCCCATATTCCCCTTTTACCGTTCTTGTGGAGGTTGTCCTCGCAGGGTCCCATTCTTGTTCCTTGTTCCTTGCCGTGGTCCCTTGCACTGTCCCTTGCTTTCCTGTTGGGGGGGCTCGAGGGTGTGGTGGGTTGATGTTACAATCGAGGGTCCGTCGTCGCCGGAGTGATAATCAGGAATGGTAACCTCAACCTCGACGCAGACATTGATCAGTACACAGGGTGTCTTCTCTGTAATTGTAGTGGATGATAGAAGTCGAAGTACTAGATTCCTCCCATGAGGGATTGATTCAATGTTATACGTTTATCCCTCATTCAATTGTGGTATCGCGACACTGTTCACATCATTGATCAATCAATGACATCTCAAGCACCATGGATGTACTCTGTAGTGTAATAACACAGGGTATCACTTGTGGACCCTTGCCCTTTCGTATCGAGACAGGGTACGGTACATACATGTACGGATAGTCAGTGGAGGCTCCTCGATAACGCTGAACAAATTCAGATAAGCCTAGCGCTTGCGTGCAGGGACGATTAGCAGACCGAGTAGGCCCGAGAGTCCATCTGCTTCCAGTGGAGAGAGCTCTGATCACAGTGATGATACTGCATATGAGTGCTGATTATTACTTGATGTGACCGGCTTGTTGGGAGGCAACATCGACGACATTACACTACTCGTACGAAGTAGACAGGACACACTGCACCTATTTCCTTC
The DNA here is from genome assembly GCA_037040375.1 of Basipetospora sp. M8501. Lineage (NCBI taxonomy): Eukaryota > Fungi > Ascomycota > Sordariomycetes > Microascales > Basipetospora > Basipetospora sp. M8501. The sequence continues at coordinate 1,354 of JAXQGT010000096.1, forward strand.
ATGTTCACAATGTTCTCGACGAAGGCTCGTGTTTGTGCAACGGACCGCATCCCAGTAACAACATAAGGATACACATGCACCTATCCGTATATGTCAAATGTTTCGGTGTATAACATCAACCTGACACCACAGGTGCGACCGGGCGATGCTGTGGTTTGTTGCAGCAGCACACAGCAGGCACCAGACCACTTCAGTCGCACTTCATGTTGAATCCAGCCTGATCGTCAAATCCCAACTGAACTCGAAGCTCTCCATCTGAAATTGATCACTAACCTGCGACCTCACACCACGCCGGATAATCTCACGATGCGAATCATCTCATGTCGAATCCGTAGACCGGCTAATGCCTCCTTTTCATCCAGTTTCACTTGCATCCACTGACTTCCATGCTGATGGATGAATGCAGTGGTCGTCGATCACGTCTGGACAACCAAAGGCCGGGGAGAGCCCTACGAGTACGGATCAGCTCGGCGATCGCCCACCTGCAACATCCGTTGGCAAAAACCGTCGTTGTCCCGAGTATCGGCCTCGACGCGAGATTCATGCGCCTTCCAAGCAGAGTTTGGGTGGCTCTGGTTGTGCAGCGCCCCGTCTGGGTCGATCTTGTCTGCTATAGAGCAGAGCGCCTTTTCATCAAAGGCAATCCGCAGCCACGGTAATGCCGCAGCAAGACGACCACGAGTCTGTGACCGGAGTGGAACTCCGGATGTCGAGATAATGAACGGCATATCTGCGGAGAAATGAACATCGTGATCATTTAGAGGACTAGGACTTGTCGTGTACCCTTCTGCGTACTAGAAGCGCCTGGGTCGTTAGGCACCGGATTTGAAGATCCAGCCTAAATGCAGTTCGCTTGCACTCGAGGGCTCCGGAGATCGGCTCCGCCTTTGTGCATAATAAGAAGCCGTCTTGGGAGAGGGACCGGCAGCGGCGGATACACTACCCTACGCCGGAATGGTGCCCTTTCGTTTTCGGGTTCTTCGATTATGGACCGAACGGCATGAAGGCAGAGTTTTTTTTTATTGAAAACACCTCGCCCTCGATCGATGGGCGAAGAAGCCTAGGAGAGAATGGCAGGCGAGAAAGGCATAACCTGAACTGGTTTCGGCGCTGCTCGCGTGACCGGCATGCGAGCAAGCGACCAGAGAATTCGACCGTCTTCGCCGCAGATTTCCTGCAGCACAATAGCCCTAGGATAGGCCAATTCGTGCAGCACATCAGTGAGCAGTGATGTTCAGGGGAGAGACTCCAGTGTCCTCTACCCCCCCAAGCCCGGTTGACCTCGGCTACATGGCATCATTGATGTATGTATGTGTTAGTGCACCGCTCTGGAAGGCAGCGGACGGACTGCGAAGACACAGTCGTTTTTAGCGCGCTCCTACGCGAGAAGCGGGAACCGACCCCTCATCGTCTGAACAGCGAGTGCCTGACGTCCAAGGACCCCAGGTTCGAACAAGATCGAAGAATCAACATGCGCCCCCGGGCCGCAGGGTTCGAGGCCAAGGTCCATGATCCGCTCTCCCATTGAGTGAAGAACCCCTGTTTGTCCTACGACAAAATCATCGGGCTCTTGACCTGTGTTGTAGATTGGGCCCTGTTGTTTCGAGGCCCACACGATCCGCAATCGATCGCAGGCCCCAGTGGACCGAAAATAGGCTATGATGTTCCACCACGACCGAAGTCGCTGCTTGCCTGCGCTACACTCGGTATTTTCGTATTGTACGAGAGTAGATTGCTCTCGTCCTTCTTGGACCCACTTTTGACCTACCGAATCGAATCGTTCAATGTTGTCGTTTTTCGTGTCGTGGGGGGCTTGGCTCCGGTGCCGCGTGCCTGTCAAGAGACGAACAAGCAACAATGCAAAGCTGCAAAACTTCAACTTGTGGCGTCAAAAGGATCAGGTGTTGATTCCATTGTTGAGAACCACAGCCCAGGCTGTCGCTTGTGAAGTCCCGTGGACAGCATGACGAACCTTCCCCGCTGCCACTTACTCGCTATGTGCTTGCCGGCTAACAGCATCTGGTCCTAATGATGGTGGAAATATCGATATACTTGACGAGTACTCATATTGTGGAGGTCCCGGAAGGGCCGGAGAGGCCAGACCAGTTGAATGTTCCGTTCATAGTGCATCGTGCCGGTCTGCCCCTTGATGAAGGTACCCGGCATGTTTCCTGTAGCTAGAGGGAGACTGCTGTACTGCGCTACCCGGTGCACCGCTAGCGGAATCCTTTACATTACGTCTCAATTACAACCTGGGCCCTCCTTTTCACCCTCCCTTCTTCTCGGGCTAGTACGAGTTCGCAGGTCGGGTTGGGTGGTGCGATGGAATCGCCATGACCTGATTAAGCACATGAAATTGCACTGATCAATGATGCACCGTTCATGTTGTCGATGGTGGGGCAAAAATGAGGGGCAATGAAATAATTAGGGGACTGGACTGGACGGTGCATACTCGCACACCACTATGTAGAGGGGAATCAACCTTCCACGGTCGAAGAACAGCAAAGAACATGAAGCCATCAAATCAGCGCCATCAGTATGATCACAACCTGAGCGACCGAAGCCGCGTTGTAAGGTGCTCAACATTCAAGGCCAGATTCAAATGCGAGTGGCAGTTAGGCCCCAAAGCGCCCACTCTGCATTCAATGTTGGTATTGAGCCAGTCTTGCAGAATCCGGCTTCAGTCCCCCTTTTGTGCTTCTCCACTTCCAGTTTCCGACCATCGCCCGTTGCCCGCTTTCCCGCGCTCACCGCCATCGCACACGATCACCTGCAGTCCGACTTTCGTCGGGACCCTATCCCATTGCTCGCACCCCCCGTGCGTCGCTCTAACCTCTTCACTACACTACACTACAAGTGCTCCGCCGCCGTACGCTACAGAATTCCATCCGGCATACGCACACGAGGGGCATTTACCGACCAACGTGGCATGCTGAGGACAAGAGGGACCCTTCCTCGCCCTAGTGTAATCGTAGTTGAGAGTAGTATAGTGTAGTCTGCTTGAGTTCTAGAACTCCACATCGCGTCGTCCAGAAGTTCCCACATCCTCGTCGCTTCTATTGCTCGTCTCCTTCATGGTCCCGACTGCTCCCGCAACCCACCCCCTCACTTACTAGAACCAAACCGACAAGTTCGATATCGTGCCGAGCCCCCAGAGCTCCAAAGTATTTGAACGCCAGTTTCCCCCACTCCTAGGTCGAAGTCTGTTTTCCTTACCTGGCACACGTATAACTCTTCCAACTTCAAAGACCCTCTTCCAGAAACCAGCACCCTTTTTGAGTTTTATCTCACATCATTGCTCGTCACATCGCCTGTGTTGTGCTCACATCACACACTTCTCTTCCACTTATACCAACCTTTACTCATTTCTCAATAATCACGATCGAGGACCTCCGCCCTCGATCGCCCAAGTCGTCAAGACGTTCTCCAACCTTCTAAACTCGTATGTCCTACCTCGATCTGCGCATCTCCAATGCCAGGGTCAATGCCAATGTCAATGAACACAGCACACTAACTCTCTCCACAGCGTGCATCATCCGTTTGCGGGAGCCCGTTGCTCTGCCTCTGGGGCTTCAGCGGACGCGGCCGAAATCAAGTAAAGCCGATCCTATAGCAATAGCTTATACCACTGCATTCCCGTCATCTCGCCCTTCTCGCGCTGCCAAATAACCACTTGTCAAAATGGCCCCCCACGCTGAGATCGACGCGAGCTCCGCCAACGGATTCGAGCACACTGCCGCCGCCACCTCTGCTGGCGCGGCCCCCAAGGACCTCTTCACCGTCAGCTCCCCAGACGTCACGTACACCGACAATGAGATCAAGTCGCGGTACACTTACCGCACCACCGAGGTGACCAAGGGCGCTGACGGCAAGTATGTCGCCACCCCCAAGGAGACCGTCTACGACTTCAAGGTCGAGCGCAAGATCCCCCGCCTTGGCCTCATGATGGTCGGCTGGGGCGGCAACAACGGCTCCACAATCACGGCCGGTATCATCGCCAACCGCCGTGGCCTCTCCTGGGAGACCCGTGAGGGCACCAAGAAGGCCAACTACTACGGCTCCATCCTCATGGGTTCCACCATGAAGCTGGGCACTGACGTCGAGACCGGCAAGGATGTCAACATCCCCTTCAACGAGGTCCTCCCCATGGTCCACCCCAACGACCTCGCCATTGGCGGCTGGGACATCAGCTCTCTGGACATCGCTGCTTCCATGGACCGCGCCCAGGTCCTCGAGCCCACGCTCAAGGAGCAGGTCCGCAAGGAGATGGCCAACATGAAGCCCCTGCCTTCCATCTACTACCCCGACTTCATTGCTGCCAACCAGGAGGATCGGGCTGATAACCTGATCCCCGGGACCAAGGCCTGCACCGCCCACGTTGAGCAGATCCGCAAGGATATTCGGTAAGTCCCCATCAATGGTGGAGTGGAAAAAATATTATGACTTATATAACGTCCATTCTTTGCTGACTCCCGAAACTAGCGACTTCAAGGCTGCCAACAACCTGGACAAGGTGATTGTGCAGTGGACCGCTAACACGGAACGCTACGCCGACATTATCGAGGGCGTCAACGACACCGCTGAGAACCTCCTCAAGGCCATCGAGGAGGGTCACGAGGAGGTCTCGCCCTCGACCATCTTCGCCGTCGCCTGTATCCTGGACGGCGTGCCCTTCATCAACGGCTCGCCCCAGAACACCTTCGTCCCCGGCTGCATCGACCTCGCCGAGAAGCACAACTCCTTCATCGGCGGCGACGACTTCAAGTCCGGCCAGACCAAGATGAAGTCGGCTCTCGTCGACTTCCTCATCAACGCCGGCATCAAGCTCACCAGCATTGCCAGCTACAACCACCTCGGCAACAATGACGGCAAGAACCTGTCCTCGCACAAGCAGTTCCGGTCCAAGGAGATCTCCAAGTCCAACGTCGTCGACGACATGGTCGAGGCCAACTCTGTGCTGTACCAGCCTCATGAGCACCCCGACCACACTGTCGTGATCAAGTACATGCCGGCCGTTGGTGACAACAAGCGTGCCCTCGACGAGTACTACGCCGATATCTTCATGGGCGGTCACCAGACCATCTCGTAAGTTCCTTCATCCCCCCCCGATGTCGACTATATCTGGCGCACCCTCACGGGTCAAGCAAATTTCGTGTCCTCTAACCCCTTTTCCGTAAAATAGCCTCTTCAATGTCTGCGAGGACTCCCTCCTTGCCGCTCCCCTCATCATCGACCTCGTCATCATTGCCGAGATCATGACCCGCATTCAGTGGAAGGCCATCTCCTCCGACGGCGCCGAGACCACCGAGTTCAAGGGCTTCCACCCCGTCCTCAGCATCCTGAGCTACATGCTCAAGGCCCCTATGACGCCCCCCGGCACCCCCGTCATCAACGCCCTCGCCAAGCAGCGCGCCGCCCTGACCAACATCTTCCGCGCTTGCGTCGGTCTCCAGCCCGAGTCTGACATGACTCTCGAGCACAAGCTGTTCTAGACTCTTGGGGTTGAGATCATGGTGGTCGTTCTCTGAAATAGGAGTAACACCATCCATCATCCATACTTATCTTTCTCTCGAGATTTGACGCTCTTGTTTCGCCTGGGCTGTTGTGGTCGACTAGAAGGGTCCGGGCTATTGTTTCAGTCATTACCGCAGATGGACGTCCTGGTCTTCCAGGCCTCAACTGTAGGGGGTTCCAGATTGCCAGATATAATAATATAACCCCAGTGCCTTCTATCAAACTGAATCAGATTGTGCCCCAAACTCCCCGAGTGCATCAAAACATAATCTGTAGCTGTATGGCTGGATGGTCCGGCTCTCATCTTCGGCGGCGGCCGCCCCTTCGTACTTGGAATGCCTACTGTAACACCGCGGGTTCCTACCTAGGAACTAGGCGCAATTGACAGTAGTTGAACCCACGGGAGGATATTCACCCGCTGTGCATGATCAGGGCGGATGTCGTGGCGCATCAAGAAGCCTGTTGAAGGATAGAACTGTCAGTTCGGGTAGGGAAGGACACGACTTATTGTTTACATACCTGTCTGCTACCCGCGAGAAAAACAGCACGGTGACTGGTAACTTTATATTTGATATTGAAACGAAACGTGGAAAGCGTCAGGTCATCACTGGAGAGAAAACACTGCGCGGGTCGGAAGATCGAAATTGTAATTGCTATTGATGGATTACGTTACTGTTGGCGAAGCCTTCATACGATACGATCTAGGGCTACAAAGGATACGGGGGACTCTGCTTCTTTTAGCACAACACTTTCGTGTATATAGCCAGCGCGCTAATCATCGAGATATCTACTCGTCACTGAACGGATGCCACCGAGTCGCCCGACTGTTAGCCCTGACGTGTTACCCAATTTCAGGACCACCCGACAGAGATCACTATCTTGGTCGATGGGGTTTGGGGAAGCCGTCCACACCTCTTTTGTCCGTGATTGTCCTGACGAGCTCTAGGAGGCGGTAAGAAGGTATCCAAACGCTCGCAGACCTCCACTGACGGGGTAAATCCATCTGGTGAGCTGCCTAAACTGACGTCGGCAGCTCCCCGACGGGCGTTCCTGCTTGAATCATCGACGGGTGTACTTCGATGACTGCCCATTCTTCGGTATAGCCATCTTCTCCGATAACGACGCTGATTGGGGGTGCGAAAGGCACATACCACAGTCATGGTTGTGACAATTCTCGCTGACCGTAGCCAAGAATTCCTCTAGGATCTCTTCAGGTTCCTTCTTGGCCATTCCAAATGGCTCAAGACATCGGTGAGCTCATCCCTCGTGTACTCGTCCTCCGCGCATCTTTGCATATTCAAGAAGCCCACTTGAGGTAGTCTTTCGCTGCGATCTGCTCTTGGATCTCACGGTCGACGGCGGATATTGATTTTGCAGAGTAGCGTCTCCAAAAAACAAGTGCACCTCTCTCATTGCTATGAGGTATAACTTTGACGGGAACCGCTGATGTGAGATGTAGAAGCCTGCTGGGGCCCTCTATGTACGGGGTCGATTCAGCGCAGGTTGATAGTGCTGTAGTCGCGAAAGTATTTGGGCCACAAAGCACTAACAGCCACCGAGTAGGATAAATACGGGTCAGCACGTATCACGGCTGCAATGGGTTACAATGCAAAGGCCGCGCTCGGGTGAGAGTGACTTGGGTCCGACCCCAAGCCAGATAATGGCGTCCGAGTTTTCGTCGTCGACAAACGTAATGCGTACCGGATCTATCCTCGTCCAGACCATTTGCTCAAGAGTTGAGATCGTCGATAATTGCTGGTCGCCGGCTCTCTCCCACGACTTCTCAAGGGGGGTGGGCCACGGAAAGGGCTCAATGCCCTCAGCGTCAGATATGTTTCCGGTCCACTGAGTTCCTTTAGAACATGACGTAGGAGCTTGACCGAACGACTAGATGCGGTTGAGATGGTAGGCTGTAGTAGTAAAAGCTCGCCTCTACGGAGCATACCCGGTAGGGGCGCTGCGAGTGGAGAGTTGAGCGGAAAACAGGAGTAAGCGTCCCGCGCTGGGTATCTCACACGTCTCTTGCCTCGCGTAGTGGGTGATTGGGAACAATGTACTAGCTAGCTAGTCGGGCGGAGTAAGGTAACTGATGATAATAATAACTCATGGAGGTGGTCGAGATGGCGGAGGGCCGCGAGGAACGAGCGCTTGCTCTCGTCCCACTCCAGAGGGTGGGAATTTCTTGGTCGTGTTCCAAAATCTGTGCTCTCTCGGGATTGAGTGATAAACACTGTATCCGTAAAGATTAACTTTCCGATCATCTCATGAGGGAACGTACGCCCCGCCACTTTCCAGTCGCAGCATGTGCGAGTGCCTTCTGACCCCAAAAACAGAAAGTAACCTAACATCTTCGACTTCAGCCATTTTCTCCTATCGCCCGGCCTCAGCGAGGTCAATCGTAAAAGGTCGCTCGGTGCCTGCTGTAAGAACAATGCCGCGGTCAATCAAGTTACTCACACCGTGAAATCACAATGGCGCCTCCATCTGTAAGTCCGAAGGAGTCACTGTCCACGTCGGCCCCCCTCGGGAATGCCGACCCACCTAACCCGACGAGCACTGCGCAGACCCCCGGCCCCAGGTTCGTCTTCCCGCGCCCGCAGGCACAGCAGGCCCACCAGCAAGCTGCGCAAGCCGTGTCGTCGCCCCGCTTCGTGACCCCGCGGTTCACGACGCCGGCCGCGCCGTCTTCGAGCTCTACGCAGAAGCCTTCGCAGCTATTTGTTCAGTCAGGAAGGAGACCCAGGCACATGGAAGATATTGAAAGTTCTCCTCCCTCGTCTCCGATAGCGTCGAGTACGGGAGCGAGAGCAGACCTTGACACACACTTGGACGAGAGTGACGAAGCTGTTGAAGGGGATGTGCTACGTGGCCAGCGAGAACGCAAGAGGAGACGGATAACCATATCTCCGGACATAGATGATGATGAGAGCGTGGGAAAAGGGTACACAGAGGAGGATCTACGGGTTTTCGCCTCGGCGAGCGAGGCAGACGGTGATGTAGGGGAACATGCGGACCAGCTTAGCGTAGCTGAGGAATCGGATGCGGAGTCTTCCCTGGACCTCACCCAGGAGGGTAGGCCTGGGACAACGACGCGCCAGCCCGAGTTTCAGCCGCCGCCGCGGTTTAGGTTGCCGAGCGCGGACATTGGTGCCGGGCCCGACTCAGTATTCGCGCTACCCTCGGCATTCTCCCCCCAGCATAAAGGCTCAAAGTACGTCCCCGGTGGACTGGCGGCGGAGATGCAGGGATGGCTCTCGCACCTCAAAGGAGCGGCGGAGGGGGAAGGCATGTTGAGGATAGTTGTCGGGGAAGTAAGAGAAGGGGGTGGAAGGATGTACCTAGTACGCGGGGAGAGCGAGAGACATGATGGTGGTGGACGTGAGATACAGGTTCTGCTAGCGGGTGAGGGCCAGTTGACGGGATTGGGACCCAGGGCGTTAGTAAGGGTGGGATGTACCATCGAGGCTGTTGGGCTGCGATGGGATGTCGAGCTTGACGGTTTGGGGATATGGACAGTGGTCTGTGACTGGAGAGTTGCGGGCACTGAGGCTAATACCTAGTTGACTATGCCTGCATGGGGAACAATCCCGACTGTGAAAAAGAGGCTACCTTACAGTACATTTCAATGCAGAAAGAGTGCAGAATGTGCTCCGAGATGTAAGGGGCTGTTACAAACTTCCTTTCACTCTTTGAACCAACCATTTTCTGCTCCCAACAGGCCCACTGTGACCGCACACCCATATATAGCGTCCTGTTCAAGTGATACACAATGAAGGTTTACCTCCCCTGATTCATCGCTCGTGTCATAGCAAGCCGCCTGCTGAAGGGGCTTAAACTCCTCTCCCTCGCAGGGCTTGGCTCGCGCCGAGGTGCCCTTTCGTCGCCTCCCCACTGGCGCTCACCACGAGACTCGGCCTCGCGAGAAACCTGGTCACCGCCTCTGCCTCCTCGCCCACTACGCGTCCCAAAGCCCCCGCCTCTGCCTCGACCCCGATGCGGCCTAGACCTGTCATCATCATCTCTAGTCCTGTAGCGAGGCTGATACGCATTCGGCGGCGACATGCTCCTGCGGCGAGTTCCCCTTGGTGCTGGCCTCTCCACGCTTCGACTCCGACTTCTCGTCAAGCTGCGCGTCGGGCTCCGGTCTTGACGCTGCACACTTCGGCTCAAACTCGGGCCTCGACTGACGCTGCGCGTGGGACTCCTACTAAAGCTGCGAGCCCTCGGGTGAGCATGCGTGGGACTCGAGCCGCGGCTCAGACTGCGAGTATAGCTTCGTGATCGACTCCTGCTGCGGCTTATGCTCCGAGTGTAGCTTCGGCCCCGGGCGCGACCAGGGCTGGGACTCCGGCTGGGAGTGATGCTGCGCGTGGGGCTGCGGCTGATGCTCCGGCTCCGGCTGCGGCTGCGGCTGATATTTCTGTCACGGCGCCGACTATCACCACGGTAGGTTTCACTTGGTGACCTCCCCGATCTTGCTGGAGACAGATCTCGATAGCGTGGTGGTGAAGCGTTGGTGGAGATGGTAGATACTGAATCTTCAGACCGTGACCGCGACCGTGATCCGCCTGCTTCGGCTCTCCTGATTAGCGCGTCGTCACGCTCTTCTTCTTTCCTCTTCCTGGCTCGCTCTGCCTCCCTCTTTGCCAATTCGGCATCTGCCAAGCCCTTTCTGCATAGTTTCGTCAGTGCCAATATCTTTGAGGAAGGGCTACGGCGGTAACAAACCTCGCCTCCGAGGAATCGAGTGAATCGTTTGTGAGTTTTGGCATAAGCTTAGGGTTACGGAGTTGCTGGGTCCTGGAGGGTCTGGGAACGTAGGGCCGCTCCTGGGCAGGTACTTTGCATTCATATGTGTAGTGCCGTGCTGAGAGTGTCAACAGAGGCTAATCATGGGGATGAGAGAAGGGTGAGGATACTCATCTTTCTTCAGACATCTTTGGCACTGAACGTTGCCAGGGGTGGGCTTTCTGGGCCCACCTCTGCCACGATAGATGAACATATTAAAAATGAGGCTGGCTTCTTCAAATAGGCCCTGATGCGTTCTCTATGTGTGTGGGTAATGTATGGCGGCGTATGAAGCCCTTGGTTCTGACGATAAACGAACAGGCGGCGACTTGGAGGTCATGGTCGGACGCGATGAACCTGAGTATGAAACCTTGACATCGAGGTAGTGTTGGAGCTTCACAGTGTTGCGTCGGAGCTGCTTACATAATCCACATATTTCCGGTGCACCTCGCACATTGCAGATTCAGATCTGGGTAGACATGGAGCTTTGAATGTCCCATGCCGCCTCAGTTTCCAGTCTGTCCTGCAATGGCCGGACATAAAACTTGACGCTGTCACAACCTAGAGCTTGAGCCAGGACAACGACGGACTGATTTGATACTACAGGATAGCGATACGGAGTAAAGCCAGTGGAATTGTCAATCAGATCCGAGTGCCTCACTGAATCGTCACGCCGAATACTTTGGTGCCCACGACCCTTCGATTCCGCTTAAATCCGACACAAGCAAACTAGGAGCATCTAGTTTCGCTGCTTCATCGCGGGGGCACGGTGGTCTCTCGCAAGCCTGCCAGCAAGTCTCTTCTTCACCAACCTTCAGGAACACCTGCCAAATCCCTATTTCATCAATCCAACCTCACTGTCCACATTGGATACTCCCTGTACGAAAGTAGCTTTAACCGGATTCCTCCACTTGCGCCCGCGGAAATAGTAGGGCGTCTCTAGGGAGGAGGCTCTTGATATTGTTGATTGTGTCCCATGGGAAGTGCGATTTTCGACTGCTCACACGGTACGTTCCGCACTCTTGGCAAATCACTTTGTTCCTCACTTTTTCTCTTTTTTATTTGATTTTCTGCGGAGTATTTTCTTCTCCCTCCCACACTTTCAATCCCGCACGCCCGCCGCCAATCCTTATTCGTACATTGATGTGCCCGACTGCCTCAACTCCAAATTTTTGTTCGATGGCCGCCGTTCGTCCTTATCGATCGCATCGTCTTGTGATCCTTCATGATAGCAGCATAGAGTTACCTTGATCGCTATGGCTTCCTGTGGCCTCTGACAAACGCTCTAACCTCGTCCTTTGCCCAGGATTCATTTTCTCCGTACCGCTCCCCCTAAATATTACGGCGGGCAACTCTTCGTATCCAATACACTACAACAGAAACATCGAAGCTCAGGTCCACCACCCAACTTCTCTTTCTGCCCATCCCGTGTCCTCCGCCTGGAGTCAAGCAAACGCGAGCCAAGCACTTCATACCGCATTCCATACACACATATCAATCAACGACCAGCGATAGCAATGGCTGGCAGGGTACAACCATGATTACCGGTTTCTCTTACCCTTCCTCGGCTGCTTTGATTTAGCTGCGTCTTCACTTCGGATACCGCGTTCGATTCTTTCTCGATCTTGGACACAATCTCCACTCTCTGTTCCCATATCTCGCCAATCCAGCGTTATCGCCTAATACCCTTTTCGAGTCATCCTGAATCTAGACCTTCTGCTTATAGCCAGAGGAACCTGACCCGGCCATCCGAACTACATGATGGCCACGACGCAGACAAGTTCGGACTTGCCCAAGCCATCTTTTGCTAAGGTATGCGAGCCCCAGCGCCTCTTTTATCTGTAATTCTACACGCATTCCTGTTTGTAACACTGCGCGGTTGCAATGGCTCCCCTTTCTTGGGCTGACAGGCTAACCGTATCCTTTCTTTCCAGGTCGCTGCGTCGGCATCCAAAGAACATCCCGCAAGTGGCTTCTCTCGCCCTGCCGCACCATCCCCGAAGGGACAACCAGCCTTGGCGAGCCAGCATCCGACAGTCGTCTCCAACCCAGTGATTGCCAACGGAGCAGTCAATGCTCTCCAGCCCGCCTCAGCTTCCGCTCAGGCTGGGGTCAAAGCACCTGCGATGGAGGACAAACGCGATTCTGTCGAGGGCATTGTGGCGGGCATGAAGAATGCAAGGATAGAGCCCGCAACTCCGAGCCTCGTTGTGAACGGGAGCGGGGGCGCCTTGCCAGACAAATTCAACGGGATGAGCGGGGAGCCGAGCTCTGGCGACTCCCAGAAGGCCGACTCAACCTCCGACCTCGGTGCCAAGCCGCCAAGCCTGGATGGCAAGAGCATCACTTCGGGAACGACGTTCGCCTTGGACGAGAAAGAATCCCTCCGACCGGATGACAGCGCTAGCGTCAAAGCTGCTGCGGCTGAGGATGATGATGCTTTCTCTATGCGGGGGTCGCTTCTTGCGAGCTCCCGTATGGGTTCGGACGTCGCTGTGCGCCGCATGTTGTCCGACGATCTATCTGACCGGCGGGCGCCCCCGTACGCGGCCGGGCAGCAGGCTAACGTAACGTCGCAGGGCGCGTCTGGGCAACAGGCGTCCGCAGGAACTGCTGTTCCCACAGACGCCTTGAATGTCATATACAGGAAAGCCCCGGACGAGAAGCTGCTTGAAGCCATGCAGTCACCCAAAGATCGCATCTTCCTTCTTCGTCTGGAGAACGATGTTATTGACTTTGTTCGGGACTCAAAGTAAGTCAACCCCCCGGGCAATTAGCAATCTCCTTCGATACTGACTTTTAGAAAGGGAGCCATATATGGATCTTCCGCCTTGCAATTCGTTCTGCAGGATGTTGACACATAAGCTCGCTGACTATTACCATATGACACACTCCTTCGAGCCGAACATCGGTTCCGTGCGGATCTTCAGGACGCCGTTCTGTCGTATCCCTCCATCTCTTGCCAGTATCGTAGAGTCCAATTCTGCGGCTAATACGCCCCCTCCAGCCGTGATTCCTCGGAAGATAATGCGGCGTGAGGATGCCAATGGGCAATCATTGTCTAGTGCTGGCCCTTCCAAGCCAACTTCTGAGGCCGATAGCGACGGAAAGGAGAAAGGACAGCTCAAAGAAAAGTAAGCACTGTCGTCATGGCGACCGATCCATGGATGATTCAAGCCATACTGACTATTGTTTCTAAGGTTGACTCGGGAGGAGCGCGAGGAAGCCTACAATCGCGCCAGAGAACGCATTTTTGGCAGCTCCGAAAAGAATGGAGAGGGGTCACAAGGTACGCTACAACGGCTATAGGAACAACTCTGACATCGGCTAACATCGAAGTTGATACACAGACAATGACAATGATGTTTCAAGGGCAAGCTCTGTGTCCACAAAAGACAGGTCGAACCTTGGTCGACGTGGGAAGAATGAGCGACGCAGGCGTGATTCCGGTAGTTTCGAATCACGGACTCAGTATGCTGTCTATTACCCGCCTCCGCACCAGGCATCATGGGCTGCTGGGCCGCAGTATGTACATGTGCCGATCGCGACCCCTCAGTTTAATGGACAGGTTCAGCCGGGCTTCATGAATCAAGCCGGCCCAGCCTACGGCCCTCCAAACTATCCGACAATGATACCGAACCCCGGTTATCCCCCAACATACCCGAATATGCAACAAGTAAGTTCTTACTCCTCATTTTCTAGCAAGAGAGCCCCGCTCTGCACCTTCTTCTGTGGCCGTAGACTAAGTGGCTGTTAGTATCCCCAGCCAAACCAACAGAGGTATCCCCCTACTCCCGCCGCCGGTGTGCCGATGTATGGGACCCCTCCGCCTGTACCGCCGGCACAGCCGGCTTGGCAGCAGCCCCCTTTCAATCCGGCAGCTGCTCCGTACCCGCCGAATCCTTCCGGCCCCCCCGCCCAGCCAGCGGTTTCTGGCCCAATGGGTCCAGGCCAGCCAGGGATCCCTTATATGTATGGACAGCTTCCCGCGAACCTGAACCCAAACGACCCGAAGACCCAGCATCCGATTCCTGGAAGCTATAATCGGCATGCATTCAATCCAAAGACGCAGTCCTTTGTTCCAAATACAGGGGCAGGGCCACAAATGCAAGGCCAGGCTCCGCGCTACCCTGCGCCCGGTTCCCACCACAGCAGCCCCCAAGTCGGTTCACCGCATCTAGCCTACAACCCTGGCTTCCAACCCCCAGTCGCGGGCCCACCGCCTCCCCTTCCCTCTCAACCCTATGGTGGTGGTAGTGGGTACGCAATGGCGCGTCAGGGTTCCAACAACTCGATGATGGCATACCATCATCCCCCGCAGCAAATGCAGCACCCGCCGCCTATGCCCCAGGTACCACAGCAGATGATGCCACCACACGGGCAGCCAAACCACCCCACGCAGATGCAGAATAAGCATCCCGGTCCACAAGGTCCGTCAATTCCTGGTCAGACCTTTAGCCATCTACCACCCCACTACGGCAACCCGGCCACCTTGCCCCAGAAGCCGACTTAAATCTGTTGGGCCTCAAACAACGGCGCTGGCGTGAACTGGAGTCAGAGAAAGTGCACATGAAGATAGCGGGCATAGGGAAGCGAATTAGCGTAACGCATCTACCGGTGTTAGGCCGGTGTCTGGAGCCAGGAGTCAGTCATGGCACTACCAAATGGAGTATTTAGGATCGGAATGGACACACAAAGCAAAGCATATGGGCGTTAGACGGCAAAGAACACTGAAGGAGGCAGGCGACATGACATCACTTACTTTCCCCTCTCTTATCATACCTCCCACCCACCTCATAGTCCCATGACAAGTAATCTCATTCCTTTCAGCACTATCCTGTGTAATGAAGGAAGATTATTGTAATATGAGACACATAGTTCAGAAGCGAATTAACTACATATCTATTCTGCAGAGGTTACATCGTTATACGTAAGTGATGTCTTAATGCTAGAAAGCATAGTGTTATTTCCAGTCAATGTGACCAGATACTTGAAGATATATCTACCTTAAACAAGGGAAAAGGAGAGAACAACTATGAGAGACAAATCCCCCTTGAAAGCCCTGTTTGAACGCCCACAATGACATGAGTGAATCTCTGATCCCAAAAGAACCCCTTTTTGGCACTCTCATCATAACTACATGTACCCTCTGCATCACTTCGTCTTCCTGCCTTGATCATAACCATAGCCACAAGAAAGGGAAACATAGGAGAGAAGAGGCATTTTAAACCATAGCAACGAAACGGCAGGCTGGCAGAAGCGTGGGAGACCGCATGCAAAAGAAGAAGTGCTACACACTCCATTATGCCGCCAGACAGACCCGATGCTGAAGAATGTTACGCCCCCTCCCCCTCTAGTCAGCATTCTCCCTGGGTTCTCTGGGCTCCCGGGGCTCCCGGTTGTGCCCACCGCGGCCGCCGCCCCTGCCGCCCCTCTTTCCTCCCCTCTGGCCT
>JAXQGT010000097.1:0-17576 GCA_037040375.1 Basipetospora sp. M8501
GAGAGATACTTGTCGAACGAGACGCCCCCCTCGGGCACGATGACGGGGACGTCGATTTTGATGGGCACCCAGTTCACCACGGCCATCTTGTTCGCGTTGACCGCGAGCACCTCGGGCAGCGTCTTGAACAGCGTCTGCTTGGTGAACCCGCACTTGCTCCCGCACGCCGAGCACGACAGCTCCACCGTCTCCGCCGCCGTAAAGTTGTCCAGACACTCCTCGAGCGTGACGGGCCGGTACGAGTCGGGCTTGCTGTCCCCGCTTTCGGTTAACCCTGGGCCCGCCGCCACCTTGTCCTTGGGAATGTCGACGAAGATGTTGTCCTGCTCCGTGGGCGTGTACCGCACGCGCTTGCACCCAAGGCACTGCAGGCGGTGCTCCGTGACGAAGCGGAAGACACGCGTGGGGTCTTGGGTGCCCGAGGCGTGGTTTGAGCGGTGGATCAGGGTGAAGAGGTGCTGGAGGAACTCGAAGGCGTCCTGCTGGCGCATGGTGGAGAACTCGTGGTGGCCGCGGCCGATGAGGTGCTTCAGCATCGCGGGCGCAATGCCCTTTTGATAGCGGGGACCCTCCGAGGGAGACGATACGTCGACGTCTGGCTTGGAGTAGCGGCCGGAGAGGAGGCCGTGCCCCATCTTGCGCATTTGCGTCTCGAGGTCGGCGGCAGGGTCCTGCACGACGGGCAGCGCGTCCTTGGTCTCGTAGTACCTGCTCTTAAACGACGGCAGGTCGAAGAGGCACTGAACAATGCTCGCCATGTAACAGCTGTTTCCGAGGTTCCTCAGTCCGGTAAGAGCGGGCCCGAACAGCGGCTTCATCTCCTTGCCGTCCTCAGTCGTCATGGTAAAATCCCACTTCATGTTCTGCTCAATCTGCATCTCGGTAAGACTTTTCTCCGTTTTCTGCCTATCGGCAAGCATGATGCCCCACTGCGCGAGGTGCAGACCCAGCTCCTCATCAATGCGCTCCTCGTCACACTTGTAGCAGTACACGTCGGCATTTCCCTCCGGGGTGATGGACCCCAGCTTGACCGCCACAGCATGGCCAGAGTCCAGAGCGTGTCCTAATCCGTGGGAGTTCCCCTCAACGCCGCCCAGCTGCTTGCGTCCGCAGCCCAGGTTTCCGCACTCGAGACACAGCCACAAGTTCTCATTCAGGTCGCACTTCGAGCAGTGGCCCAGGGCGCCCGACTCGATGGTCCTGGCGTCTTGCTGCTGTAGCATGAGGATGTGCTCGCACGACGTGAGCTCCTGTTCCCACGCCTTGACCTCTTCCTTTCGGGAGAAGGTAGCCGCAGCCATGACGCCATCGACAACGGGAGCGAGCTTCGGGTCGGCCTTGTCAAGGTCGACGTTGCACTCGAGACAACGGGCGGCGGTGGTAGTATCGTAGCGGTCCTCCTCTGTCTCGGCGGCAATAGCTAGCTTGGACATCTTGAGCGGGGGCTCGTCGCGAACGATGACCTTCTTCGTGCGGCGGATGTTGAGAACAAGAGGGTGGCCATGGAGGGAGTTGTGGAGGGCGGAGTGGGCGAGTTCGCCGGCACACCCGCCGTTGAAGCACTGGAGGCAGACGTTGAGGCCATCGGCATCGTCCTAAGCAGTTAATATGGGACAGAGCATTGCCTGGGTGGGTTCCGGACGTACAATGGAGTCGAAGCATTGGGTGCAGTCTTCTCTGTAGACCGACTGGGCGGGGGTTGGCGGGCGAAGGGCTGTGGAGTCAGTTCCTGGCACAACGATCCAGACTTCCGAAGTCAAGAGAATGGTGGACAAAGTGAGGTAACAAGTGTGTACATACAGATTGAGTCGAGATGGGTACACGACATGGTCGGCAGGTCTCAGACTACTGGGCCTGGAAGCTCGATTTGGGGGTAGTAGCTGCTAAGAGAGTCTAATCTTCGAAGGAATTAAATCGATAATTCGGTGAACAAGATAGATTCAAGAGGAAAGTCGTCAACGGATCTGAGCCTACCAGAAACTCAAGAAGCACTGGTGATTGATTGTCTCGGACTGGTGGCAGCCTGGAGAGCTCCGACGAAGGTGAGCTGCTTGCTTCACTGTTTGTTGCGGGGTGACCGCATCCGGTTGGTGGGGTAGGAGTGGGCAGCTCTGTGCAGCTGACGCCACCGGTCGGCCCCGGGGGGTCGACTTGAAAGGTGCAGTGCAACACCAGCCTACGTCACTCCACCACCGTACTTGGGCGATGACAAATCCACCGAATCCATCCACAGTGTTCAGGGCGAACAAACGAATACACTGTGTCAATGGGAAGGCGCGAAGGACATGACAAGTTGCTTATGTTCATGTTCCGTAGGCAATGAATTGATCAGGAGACCCTTACATCGCACATAGTGACCGACTCAGCCTGCTAGACAGACGGAAAACCAATAAAGCTGATCTGTCAGGTCACCCGCTTCGACAATTTGAAATGCACGTCGCAGTGATAAGCCAGCGTACGGCGTTGAGTCGGCCTTCCACGGAGCAATCGGTTATCAGATCCATGATAATCTTTGTCCACGCTCCCAACGCAAGAGTGGGGACCCTTCAGTTTGAATTTCCAAGAGCGATTTGGTAATATACGGTAATTTCCGTATCAGTCACACTGTGTGCTGCTTGACCAACGGCCTTAGTCAGAGTAACCCATGGTACTCCGTATGTCGCCTGATATCTTAGTGGAGCGAGGTACACAACGTGAGATTCAATGTACCTGCTCTAGTTCTTTTCGGCATGTCTCGCTAAATACAGTGTGCGCCCTTACTGTATGACTATCCGCTCTGACGTATGCCATTGGCTCAAATCTCGGCTTTATGATGCAGCTTCTCCACTCTGAGGTCCCACTTGAGCCCAGGGAAAATTCGTGGGGACCATTCGCCCTTCAACGTCGCCCAGCACATTTCCCACGCTTCAAGAAAGTCTATCCTGGCCCACGCATCTTCGCCACCTTCTTCCCTCATCAAATCACCCTCAATTTCACCTTGGACCTCGCACCACAACCACATATCCACCTTTCGATTCCCTCAACCTATTCCAGTCCATTCTACGGCCAATTGTTGACTCGATAAACGATAAAAAGACACCGATCGGATTGTTTCGTCGCCTATTGGAGGCGATATAAGAACCCAGGTCCCTCCGTGAACCTCGATCAATCACTACACTACCACGACGTCACAACCTATAACGACCCTCAATCTGTTAGTATCCCACAAATAATATCACATTTCGACACGACACCCCGTCTGAAGGCCCCTTACATATTCCCTTCCTTTCAATACCTCTTCAGCCGACCACTAACACGCCTAATCAGACCGCAACCATGCTCTCCAGAACCATCCGCTCAGCATCCCGCTCCATCCGCTCCCTCCGCCCTTCCTTCGTCCCCGTGGCCCCCGCCTTCCCAGTCCGCGCCGCTCTCTCCCCCGCGTCTGCCCGCTCCTACCACGACAAGGTCATCGACCACTACGAGCGGCCGCGGAACACGGGCTCCCTGCCCAAGTCGGACGCCGATGTCGGCACCGGCCTCGTCGGCGCGCCCGCCTGCGGCGACGTCATGAAGCTGCAGATCCGCGTGGACCCCAACACCAAGACCATCTCCGACGTTCGGTTCAAGACGTTCGGCTGCGGGTCTGCCATCGCGTCGAGCAGTTACCTGACTGAGCTAGTTAAGGGGATGACGCTGGACGAGGCAGCGAGGGTGAAGAACACCGATATCGCCAAGGAGCTGTGCCTTCCTCCCGTGAAGCGTACGTTTTCCGCCCCGGTTCTGATCATCTATTCATCTCCTTGAGGATTATTCTTCTTGTTTATCAGGCCATGATTGCTGACAGTAGTCTCTAGTGCATTGCTCCATGCTTGCGCAGGATGCGATCCAGTCTGCCATCTCCAACTACTACACCAAGAACCCCCAGGCGAAGCCCACCAACCTCGGCGGCACTGAGAAGAAGCTCGACGCCGCCCCTCAGGCTGCGACCGCGTAACAACCGCCAATTTAACGTTCAATAATATAAGAGAGGACGAGGCGGGGACGGGGGTTGAGACGGAGAACAAGATACCATAACTCCCACTGGCCACATGCAAGTGGCGTGTACACAGAAACATCAATTCATACGATGATTTGATATGGATAGGGGGAAAGTCCGGAGACGAAGACGAAGAGACCAAAAATTAAGGTCAGTGAGGGTCAAAACTTGGGATTCGAGGGCGTTCAAGGAGCTACGATTTGCCCCATTCTTCTTTATCTTTTTGATGACCATAGCTACGGCTTTACACAATATCTGTACGGACTAGAAAGAAGCAAGGCTTATCTATATTTGTTAGTAGCAAACGGATTCATCTCTCTGCTATTTGCCCTTCCACCCGTCATTGTGCCAGTCTTTGAGAGATCGCCTCGTCGCTGTACTCTTGAGTATCCATCTCCCGGACTTGGCGTAGGACCCTACCGAGACCGCTCCGGTTGGCCTCTCAATGGTCGTATTGAATGCGCGCCGCTCCTCTCCGGCATTGAATGAAGCCTTTGTTCAGCCACAGCATGACACACTCGCCTTGGGATCTTACATCCAACGCGGACATGGAGTCTTTGTGACCTGAAGCTCCCTAGCCTTTATCACTTCGTCCCCAGAGCTAAGGGGTTCACAAGCGCACAAAGGGACATGGAGGGTTTATGGTGCTCGAGGTCGACCAAAGACCCATTGCGTCTGTCTCGCGTTAGAACACCATTTCTTTGATGCGTTTCATGAATGCCCGTCAGACCTCTGGAGGGACTGTTCGATTTAAATTGCCTGGATGCCCCTGGGAAGGCAGGAGGAAACCCCTGGAGCTCTGCCAGCATCTAGCTTCGCGAGAAACAGACCCCAAGGATATGAGATCTGTTTCCTTGGCGACACTCTCCTGTTCAAACAAGTAACCAACGAATCCCTGACTTACAGCGCCTCCATCCAAGCAAGAACTCTTATTCCCGGGACAAGAAGATACATGCAACAGCCGGCTCATTTGCAACCCCGAGGAGATGTGTCTCCAACGCCAGCAGTTCTTCACCTGCTACCACGCAGCTAAGGACCCAGCTATCCTCGAACGCCACCACACCCTAACGTCTTTCCACCCCTGCGCGTCCACAACTCCCTGCCCACGCCCTTATCAGCTCCAGACCGAGGTCCATGACGCCCCATGCCCAACCTGCACCGGCGGCCCGCCCCGAGACAGGCCCTTCATCCCGCGCAGGTACTCACCGAGCGCCCCGACCGTCTCTGAGATTGACCAAGTGGCGGAGGAGCGCGCTGTAGACGCCTATCTCGAGAGCCTCTGCCTGCTAATGAGCGCCTACATCTACACCCACACGGGCTACCTTCCCCCAGACGCCCGCAAGGACCCCAGCACGGACCCGGCGACGAAGCGGCAGCACGAGCACTTCACCGCGGGCTACGACAGGTACTACCCGCACCTGATCCGCGAGCAGCTCTGCCGCGTCCACGGCACCGCCTGGGGCCGCTGCGGCTGCCCGCACGACCCCGCCGACGAGCCCACCAGCCTCCAGCCATACATGTACAACGCGTCCACCGCGCTCCGCGGCCTCATCGCCACCGCCTGTACCCGCCAGTACGCCCAGATCCTCACCCCGCCCCGCCCCGCCAGCGGGAGCTCCCAGCGTCACCACCGGGCGCAGGTCTCCAACGACATGCAGGCCCTCGCCAACTACGAGGCCCGCGTCGTCGAGCTCCTTACATCCGACTCCGCGACCCCGGCATCGATGGACCTCCCTCGCGGGCGGGACATATCCACCTACCTCCCAGCGGAGCCCGCCCCCTTGCCCGCCTTCGCCTCGACGGACCTGCACGACCGCATCGCCCACTTTGAGCACCTGCGTGTGCGCGCCGTGGCCGCAACCCAGGTTGCATTGTGTGAACCCCACGCCGCCGACGCCGACACGAATACCCGCCTCGCGGCCCTGGGTGACCGCTCCCGGCTCACGAGCATGTTCGCCCTCCTCGTCGCCGCCGACCCGGGCCTATCCCCCGCGCGCGCCGAGATCGTCCTCACGCTCCTGTCCAACTTCGTGCAGGACCCGCTCCTAGCGAACCCGCAGGCCAACCCGCGCCTGGCGGACATCTTCGCCGAGGCGCACGCCCTGCTGGGCATGTACCACCGACTTCGGGGGGGCAGAGGCGCGGGGGTGATGGTAGCATCGACGAGGCCCGCCGACCTCTCGACGCAGGTGGGCAGACACATTCACGCGTGCCAGCACGCCCTGCGCACCCAGCGTGCCGCGTACGCGAATCAACTTCTCGCCGACTCGCTCACCCGCGTGCTCTTCGAGGATATGACAGCCGGGGCCGATAATCCGCCCGAACGGAGTCGGTGCCGCTTGGGCTCGTGCCGCCGTCCGTTTTGGCGCCATACAAACTCTGCCTCGAGCTCGCCGCAGAGCGTACGCCTCCTACCCGCGCCGCCGCCGCTGAAGCTCGAGCCCGAGCCGGAGGAGGCCATACCTAAGGCCCGCATCAAGCTGCGCATCGAGAATGACAAGCTCACGACTACAATCACGCCCCGCACGCCCACCCCGCCCGAGGCCCAGCCCGAGCCCGAGCCCCAACCCCAGCGCGAACCGGTGATGCCTACGGCCCGGCGCACGCGAGATGCCCTTCCGCGGGAGGACTACCTCTCGCTCGACTTGTGCGGACACACCTTTGGCGCGTCGTGCCTGTACGAGCACTTCGCCGCGAACCTCCAGCGGACCCCGCAGAACAAGCTGGTGTACGCCTGTCCGGAGTGCGGGGCGGTGCATTGCTGGGACAAGAACGTCGCTGACAGGCAGGGGCCCGGAGAACCCTCGGCGGAGACCTGGGCATGGTCCTACACGGCAGCCCTACGGGGCGAGGTATACAGGGATGTCCATGAGTGGTTCGAGGGGATGATGCTCGAAGCTCAGGTTGATGGGGCCGAGTAGGACGTGTGTAAGGGGATGGGGCCTCAGAAGATTGTCTACTTGTATCGTGGCTGCTTTTCCTGGGAATTAGGTCTCGAGGTGTTCGTGTTTGTTTAAACTGATTTCAGATATTGAAGGTCGCTCATAGAGAATTCCAAGTATTAGACTAGGTGCCATCCTATTTCTCCGTAAAAGTAACTTCCAGTCTTCACCATTAACAGTACTCCATCACTTCCATCTCCTCTCTCTCTCTCTCTCTCTCTCTCTCTCTGTCTCTGTCTCTCCTTCTCTTCCCCTTCGTTCAGACACCATTCAACTACTGCCTCCCCGCATGCCTCCCATGAAACCCAAACCCGACTGCAAACTCACACTCCGCCCTCCCCACCTCCATCATACTCCTCGCGTCCAGACACAGCAGATAACTCCTCCGATTTTCCCCATCCAGCACCACCGAAAGCAGCACCCCGTCATCCTCCTCCCCGGTCCCGCCCGGTCTGGCCACGAATATAGCCTCTCCGGGGGTATGGTGCCCGCCGCCGCCGCCGCCGCCACCGCCAACTTCGGACTCCCCATCCCACACTAGCACCTCGCCCGTCGCGACGTCCGCCTTGACGATGCAGTCGAACATCGTGCTGCGGCCCCTGCTCGCCACCATGTACACGAACCTGTGCTCGCGCAGCGCGTACGCCGGGTTGAACGTCGGCAGCTCGCCCGCGTGCGGCGCGGGTATCACCGTGACGGGGCGCACCACGCCAGTCGTCGTCCCTTCATTCTTCGTCCAGGGCTGTTTGTTTCCGGCGAGCGCCTGGCCCACGGGGAACCGGTAGCGCGCGAGCCGCGCGACGGACTCGGGCTTGGCCGCCCTATCCCGCCAAAACGCCGCGCCTTTCCCCTCCCTGTCCAGGAGCACGTCGTAGTAGAAGGCGTGCAGGATATCGCTGTTGCCGTACTCGACGAGCTCGCACACCACGTCCCCGGTTTTATGGTCGTCGAACGAGTTGGTCGAGTGGAAGAAGAAGCCGGGCGCCGTGCGGAACCGTGCCACCACCCCTTTCCCCTGGTGCCTGTCTACGAACAGCCACTGGCACTCTGTGCTCTCGCGGAAGGCCATCGCGTCCAGCAGGTTGCCCTCCCATATCATGGCGGCCCCAGCCATCCGGTAGTGCAGACTCGGCACGCACAGCACGACGTACTTCTCCGTCATGAACAGGCTGTGGATGTACGCGGCCTTGATGTCGGCGCGGGAAATCGTGGCCAGGACGCGCACCTCGCCCGTGGCGGCCACGAGCTGGAACACGCGGTAGGTCGGCGTGCCGCCGTACTCGAGGTTGAAGTTGAAGAAGTCGCCCGTGCGCGGGTCCCGCTTGCCGTGGGCCGCCGACGACGGGCCCTTTAGGTCTGGGTGCAGCTCGCGCTGGCTCACGTAGCCCAGGGGCTCCAGTGTGGAAGCGTCGACCTCGGACATCGTGGCGGAGTCGGTGGCGAGGTGCACCGTCTTGGCCGACGCCCGGTGTCCGAGCTCCGCGACAGCAGCAGGGGCGCCGCCCCCGGATGATGCGCTCCCGTTGGCCTTTGGGGAAGCAGCAGCAGTACATGCGACGCTCTTCATGCCCTTAAAGTCCGGCGCCACGGTGACGCAGACATTCCCGTACCCAGGTTCCCTCCGGAACATACCTGACACCTTGGCAAACAGACCCACGCACGGATCCGCCCGCTGGCCGAACGACATGCCCTTCACAGTCCCGTCCCTCTTGATGGCCTCCATCCACTTGTCCGACTGGCGGCGCGAGGCGTAGAATACGCGCGCACCACCACCCGTCCCAGAACCCTCCGGGTCCGGCACGATCTCGAAGCGGTGTGTGTGCGCCAGGCCGTCGAACCAATGGGACATGTACACGGTCCCGCGGGCGGTGTCCTCGACCTTGCACATGCCCGGCCCCGTGCGGTAGAGGCTGCCGGCGGCCCAGGCGGGGATGGAGCCCTTGACGGTGAGCTCTATGGGGCCGCGGTGTTCGGTGAGGTTGTCGAACTGGCCGTGATGTCAGTCTTTTTCTTCCCCCTCCCCCTTTCTGCTGGAAGAACAGTGGCGGAACAGAAAAAAGTTGTGGGCATGGGGAGGACTTACTCCGGCTTCGTTGGGCCAGTTGGCGAAGTCGGCCTTCTCGAGGTTCTTTTGCAGCTCCGCCGTACTCCGGCCCTCGTCCTCGGCGGTCAGCCGCTTTGGCATGGTGGTTTTGGAAGACATCAATCTTAGTGTCTGGAGTAGGTTAGTCGCTGGGGTCGAAGCCAGTAAGAGTGTATCTTTTGATGATGCTAACGCGGCGGCAAGTGTTAAAGGTCAAATTGTACCTGCACAACGACAACGCCCAGCAATTGGTAGTGTGCTTGGCAAGACTTTGGTGGCAATGTGTTTGTTCTAGGGAATTTTGAGAGTCTGTTCTACATGAGGGTTAGTATGATGGACAGATACGCAGCGTGGAATGTTGAAAGACGAGCTTTTACACCAGTCTGGTTAAGCGGGGAGCAGCTGAAGAGAGTGTGCTTGCAAGGGTCTGGTGATGACAAGAGCACGAGCCTCTTTGTCCAGGGCTCGAGAATTCTGTTCAATCATCGATCTGGATGCAATGACTGAAGAGTGGAGCAGGAGAGGCAGAGGAGAAGAAGGGAGGGGAACCTGGGGATGGAAGTGGAAGTTGAGACTTACACAAAGACCGACGGTCAACAGCATCAATGGGGAAGACGAGATATATTTTCGGAAACGGTCGACGTTTGTTGATGATTCCGATCCTCGACATTCGAGGGGGATGAGGATATCGTTGGAGTATATATAGTTCTTAAGTCCACGGGGTCTTCATTGCCTGGGACTGCGCTGCCACAGCATGAACATGAAGCCTCTTGGTCCACTTCCTGTGTCGTTTTCGCACTCGCATTCCAGCACTTCCACGATTCTGCCACCAAGATTGATGTAGTGTATGCACACCACTGGATGGGGACCCTTACTTAAAAGTAGGATAATACGGCGCAATTCAGCTCCTGCAGTAGACAGCCCATCCCAGCCCTGTCATGCCAGCCTCCGCCCCAGCCAAACAGATCAATCAAAGCTCATCTTGAACTGCCATGAAACCAAATGTGGTAGACAGAACTCAAACGTTCACACGTCACCTTGCTCCCTCGCGTTCGCTTAATTAACCCCGTCATTGGGTCGGCACTACCCAGCCCTCTGTAGTGAAGGACCCAGTAATCGTGGGTGGGTGTGGGGTGCATAGAAAGGGGGGGAAGGGTGGAAGGGGGGAAACTCTATTTCCCGCCTTCGCATTCGCATCCGCTTCCGATCTCCTGGTAATACTCCCTGTCGGAACCCGCCCGAAATGGATGGAGAGCTTCGCTAAATCGCTTTTGGTAAACCCAAGTCACATACATTTATTATATGTGGTCATGGAAAACATTCCGCTTCGCATTCGGCTCCGTCTGTATCGGATGCGAGTCAACTGCCCATGACGCGGATAGCCAGCCGAGGGCACATTCAACATCAATTGATCACATCCCCGTACCCGTAGACCTCGGACCCGAAGGTCCTGATGGTCGTCTCCAATCCCGACTTGGACCCTTGAACCGTCAATGATACCCTGCCGCCCCACTTCGACCCTCGTCATCCTGCCATGTAACATCACAACTCTGTTGGAAGGTGTCAGGTACTTCTGTGTTCACCTTGAGGAAAAGACACTCGAGAACTGTCGTCGAATTAATTCAATCCGCCGCTGTCAGCTACCCACCCGTGAAACCCAGAACTCGCTCGCTATTCCCAAAGAGAAAAAAAAAAGATTCCAAAAACCCGAGCTAAGGCTTAAGTTCGATACCACTCCAAGGGGATCGCCTATTACCATCGCCGCCTAGCTCACCCCAGCCGCAAAACTTCTCCGGAAAATGGGCGGCCCAACCAGGGAAGTCCAAAAAAGACATTGTCCAAGATCCCGATAGAAGGTGACCTTTCATTAGTAGAGCACCCTGGGCTCCCAGTACGGCGCCTTGTCGAGATCCACCTTTATCCTCCCGTCCTCGAGCCACGCACCCTCGTCGCTGACCCGGATCCCCGCCCGCCGACAGTGTTCCACCTCCTGGGCGCTCACGCCCGCCTCGTCCCTCGGCACCCAGAGCACCTCCATCTCGCTCGTCATCGCCGGCGGCCAGTACGCCCGGCTGGCATAGTCCGCGGGGTACCCTATCGTCGGATCTCCCAGAACCTCGAGTCCCGTATCACCACTCCGTAGGCTCCCAGGCCGCGGTTCCAGCCCAGAGTCCGGGGGTGGCGTTTCCGGCGGCCTGTAGAGCATCTCTCTCTGCAGCCGCGCAAAGTCTTCGAACCGCCCTGGGTGCAGCCACCGGAGCAGCATCCCGGGTTTCTCAATGTTCCGATCCGGCCGTATCCAGTGGTCCACGTACGCAAACACGGGCCCTAATCCCAGCGCCTCCGTCTGTGCCCATAACCGCTTCTTTAACGCAGACTTGGTGGAATCAAGCACTGTATCCATAAGCCCGTCTGCACCTTCCATCCCCCTCGTCCCCGTCGTGATGTGTTCCCCGTCTGGCTTGTCCAGTTCATCCATCGCGTCAAACGGATCAGCACCGCCTAGTGTGGACCCTGTGCATAGACCCACCATGGGTGTCCCACCGGAGATTGCGTCATCTTGTCCAATTTCAAACGTCGGACCTCCAAGCGCAAGTTCCTGGCTCTCGACAGGTAGCGTCCTCGGGAGGTTGTATAGAAGTGGCGTGATGGCGTCGCTCAGTGAGAGGTGTATCAGCACCGAGAAGATAAGGAACAAGATCATCAGGATCATAGGTTGAAAGGCGGAGCGCAGCGCAAATAGACCAATCATGCAAATCTCCGAGAGGTACACTCCGACCAGGAGCTGCATGAGCGCCCGCGGATACACCAGTCCGCGAGTGTCGATGGCCGTGGAGTAGACGTATAAAAGGTTGTAACGGTAGACGAGATAGATGACGTAAAATCCGGCAGTCGCAAAACCCATGATAAGCGGCGAGATACACGAATAGCTGATGGCTGCGCCAAGTTAGCGTCACCTCCACCCACAAGGGTTTTCGAGAGCAATTCATATCTGCGATCAAGAATGGGAAAACTTACCAATCACGCCCATATTGGTAAAAACGGGGAACACCCCACCCCAGTGTATCGTCCTCACTGTATGCCAAACATTGAATCGCGCCCTGGGACTCTCCAACCTCTTCGCCATGATGTAGTGCCGAATCGCCTCAATAACATGCACCAAGCCGCTGGCACCCGCAGCCATGCACTGAATCAGGATGTACGACATGTAAAAGTTGGATGACTTGGGCAGGTTCTCAGACAGAAGATCCTTGGCCGATAGAGGGTCCTTTATGATGGCGCTGACAGCACCCGAGGCGGCCGAGGTGATCGTGGTGATGAGGAAGACCTGGACAACTTGGAAGGCAAAGTAGGCGTTCTGGACAAAGAGCTCGATCATGGAGAGAGAGGGGACACCAGCGACCCTTGCGCAACCTATAGAATGAATGTAAGCAGATGTAGCCATGGTGGGGGTTCGGCGATGACAGGAGCGGGCCAACCTCTTAGGATCCATGGAACAATGGCCATCAAGAACGAGAGCGCAAGAGCAGGCAGGAAACCCTGCAGGATGCCAGTGATGACGGAGGGCAACTTTAGAATCCACTCCAAGAACGGTATATTCTCGGCGAGGTACTTGATATTGGACATCATACCCACGAAACCCGCAGGGAAGGACCAAAATATAATGGCCACCGTGATAGCGGCGAACACGGCGAACCGGCGTACGATCCGCTCGGCCCATCCCATGCCCAGCACATTCCAGATGATCTCTTCGGGCCGCACGCCAATAAAGCGGGGAGACATGTGCATGGGCCTGTGATGCGCCTGGATCTGGTACGCAGCCTCGGCCTCGGCCTGTGTCGTGAACTCGATGAAAGCGGCGGGGAGAGGCTTCCCGTGGCCAGCGAGCAGCCGGCGCTTGGTCTTCCGGATCGCCGGGTTCAACGATTTTAAGCGCTTGCGGGTCCACTTAATGGTATCGACGCGGCGGAAGTAATTAATGACTGGCCTGTGATGTGGGCGCTCACTGGCGCGTATCCACTGCGCAGCCACCGACCCATTGACATCGGGAAGCGTCCGAGGCGCCTTTTCTACATCGGCCGAGTCCAAGGTGCGAGGAAGTGGCGGCGGACTCAAGCCAGTAGTCGAGGAACACGCCTGGAGCTGCTTCCGGCGGCGCAGGTCGGCGAGCTTGATGAGACGGGTCTCGGCGCGCTCAAGGCGGAGGGCCGTCTTGTCGCGCTCCTTCACGAGCTTCTCCAGGTCTTCGGTATCGCGAGGGATCCAAACGTTCTTTACACCATCGCCAAAGACCTTACGTAGGCGTCGTTCATCCAAGTACCGTTGCGGCACGCACAGAAAGAGCACGGTCCTGGAGGAGAGACGTTTTGCTTGCGCCGGCGAGAGAAGGTAAGCATGGCGGAGGTTGATGTAGAAGATGCACTCGCGGTAGATCGTGAAAAGAATGAATCCTGTATGTGTTAGCGCATGGCGAGTTGTATGGCGGGATCAAGAGAGGTGCTGGTACCGAAAAAGCAGTAGGCGACGGCGACGTGTACAAAGTAAGCTTTTTGCTTCGTCACATTGCCGATGGTAAGGGAATCCAGCTGAGTACTGGTGCCACCGCCGTAGGTATGGAGGGGCAGTAGCGTAGGCCATGTGAGGCAGAGGCCCACGAACGTGATAAGACTGAGGATCTTGATGTAGCGAAGGAAAAGATATGCATCGAGGGTGGTGTGGTGAAGGACGTCTGTGTCTTTGATCTGAAAGAAGGGCTTCACCCAGTCGAACCAACTGCTAGGTAAAGGATTACTCCGTTCACTGTAGTAGAAGAGACACGTTAGCTTTTGAGTTGGCGAGACCCGGTGAGGTTTCCGGTCGAAGGTATTATCGATCAAGGAGGGGCCGCATACTGAGGAAGGAAGCTCGAAAGGATGCTGCGCGGGGAGTAAACCCTGGGCATGCGCCGGCGACAAAACCAGAAGATGAGGACGCATATAGAGACGTAAATGAGGACGGGCACCAGGGTGCTAAGGAGTTGCGAGAGGGAGGCGGAGTTGGAGCCCTGGAGCTTGCTCAGAGTGCCGCCAGTGGAGTTGTCGCGGGCGGATCCGACTCGGCCGTCATTTTCTTCGCTGATGTTCTGCTGTGTGTTAGTTCGTGATACACTGTCACAGAGTAAGTCGTACAGGCACGGAGGAGATAGGATGATCGTCCCGGGGGAAAAAATGATCAATCGGCCGGCAACAGGAGGATCAAACAGTGGTGGTGTATGGCAGGATTACCAGTCGGTGGTGGGATTCGGGGCGCAACGGGCGGGAGGGAGGTGGGACAGTACCAAAAAGCGCGCCTGCAACGGCGGCGACCAGCTCATGATTCAATGGGGTACGGCATGGAGATAGAGGATCGAGATCTGAAGCTCGAAACACCCACGATGCTTGAGTGGAACTGAGAGATCAAATGCGAAGGTTCACACATTGACTAATAATGGGGAGGAAGACGGGCATGTTCGATGGCAGGATCGAGAGAGAATGCACAATGGAAGATAGAGAAGAGGAGTCTGGTGGATCCAGGTCACTCTGGCGTTGGGGAACAGACAAAGTGAAAATTCGCCCCATACGCAGGCGAGATCGGGTTGGCTGGACCGGAAGGAACAGGGTCTAAGGTCAGGGGTCGAGGCCCTAGCCTGGCAGTCACGACCGGGTCCAGTGTTCAGCCCCACTGCAACGCTGACTACGCGATATTACTATGTAGTGTACGATATCGTGATTATCGTACTGTACGTACACTTACAGTGTAGAGTACTGGATGAGTATTGCCTCAACTCTTCAAGTTGATGATGTGTGGGGTAGGACGCTCTCTACGAGTAATTCTCTCACTCTACCCTTTTGTTCCGTGCAGAGTCTTCTTGACCGCTATAGAAGCGAATCGAATAGACTACAATACATACATGTATGGCGTGTGCATGGCGGCCGGATAGAGCACACCACACGTCAACGGCGTCCTCGAATTGCATCGAGCTGCAGAGATCGTCATGTCCGCACGCAATAGGTAGATGTCCTCCGCATTATTAACATCCCCGTGGCCTAAGGTACGCAGGCTCCAATGGTGTACACTGACCGATCAACTTGTCAACGTCTTATTTCTCGTCAGACCATCGTGAACGCCGCCATACAAGCGCTCAACCAAGCGAGGCTCCGGAGATATCGAGTCATAACTCCACGAACTGACCACCCCTGCGCGTCGTCCAAGCCAAGTGCCATCGCTACAGCGAGTACACTACTCTAAACCACAACTCCTTGGTGGTGTCGCCGATCGACCATCTCCCGTCCCCACTGTGGCTTGCGTATCCTTGCCAATGGTCGGCCACAAGCACCTCACTCGCCAAGACTGGACCAAGTTCAAAGGCGAAAGCTACGGAGTACAATCCCCGAGTGGTGGTGGCGGGAAAAGAAACCGGATGCTGCCATGATACTGACCAAGATGTACGTCCAGACACCTCCAGTCAATGACGCTCCTCGACCGGGGCGGGAGCAAACGTGACATTGATTTCGAGAGGGCATTGTACGAGTAGTTCATTATCAAGAATAGAAGACGGGGCGACGACTAGATCTTTGCTGTAGTACCGTACACCATTCCGACTCGGATATCATAACAGGCAGTCTATCTCTCGACCCAAACTATCAACCAAACAATCCCAGACATTGTTGCACCCGAGCAGTAGCACCATTGCTTCGAATGGGAACAAAACACAAAACACACACCCATACAACACTACCGGAGCCGGCCCGACCAGGCGAATACTATCAATACGCCTTCCCGCCCAATTGACCGATAAATGCAGCGTTTCCCCTCGATGTTTCGTCCCCAAAAACGACGGAGAAATAAAGCAACGAGACCGATAAGCTCAAAGTCCTCCCAAAACAAATCTCCGCTGCGATCCATTTGATAAGAAAGAAAAAAAAAATTGCTCATTTCCCTGTTATCGGATTGCAAGACATCCCCAGAACGGGTGCTTGCGAAGGGGATGTCAACGACATAGGCCATGGTTGTACAAACTCCACCGCTTTCCCCTCCTCTCCGTTTCGTTAGTGACACCACACCATACCACACTCAAGCCTGTCGGGTATCGATCGTCCGCGGGTAGTGAAGCGGACGAGACCCATTCGATCCCCCCGCATCCCTCCCTTCCAAGCCAAATGTGGTCTGTAATTACACAGCGACCCTTTCCCTTGTCTACTTGCGCCGAGCCAAGAAGCAGGAACAAAAGACACGCCGGCCAGAAGAAGAAAAGAAAAAGCAAAATAAAGGTTTTAATCATGTGCGTTTCGTAGAAGAAAAAAAGTAAGGCCTTTTTTTTTGGGTCTCAGACAGGACTCCCATTCCCGCGGGTCTCCTCCCTCGAGACGGTGTAACCGTCGACACTCGTGGCCGAGGACGGCGTCCGCCTGAGCGGGACCTTGGAGTCGATTGGATCCAGCTGTATGGCCAGGGGTTGTCGTCGCTGCGGCTTGCCCTCGCGGATGAGAGCGCGGAGCACGGGTATCGAGGCGGCGATGATGGTGGTCGCGCCCTCGGCGATGCCAAAGATAACGAGCTGTACGCTGTCGACTGTTTCCACCCGGGCCGTCTTGTCAGCCCTCGCACCCACACACACACACACACACACACACACCTCACTCAGGAAACAGCCATTGAGGATTCTTTAGATTTTGGACGGGGAAATTTGTGTGCAAAAACCTACCTGGATCTATCGACCCGAGACTTGGAATCTTGGTGGCCTTGATGAAGGAGGTCGCTCCGGCGCTGTGAGCTGGGTGTCAGTTTTAAAGACTGGGAGATGCGGGAAGACTCCTCGGGAGGAGGGTGGGGGGCGGAATTTGAACTTACAAGACGCCCATGCTCATGGCAATGAGCACGCCGGCCTTTTCCCTTCTCGTCATCCGCAGCTTCCAGATGATCTTCCACGGGAACACCGAGAGCAAGATGTCCATAGCACCAGAGTATGCTTTCCCCCCTTTCGTGTTAGCCACAAACAGGTGTCTTGTTCCATTAATGCCGGGGCAGGGATGGAAATGGGTTTTTGGAAAGGAAAAGGAAAAAGGTAAATAAAATGGAAGGGGAGTATTGGAGGGGAAAAAGCTCACCCGTGGCGAACACGAAATACCGGATCCGCAAATCGGTCGGAATCTGCACCATGATCAGAGCAGCGCTCGACCCCATGATGAGCACCATGGTCACGATGACGGCCACGATGAAGCGCAGGATCCAGCCGTCGGAGATGCGCGCGAGCGTGAGCGCGAACGACGTCTTGCTCCACATGGCCGCCAGCACGGAGAAGAATCCGGCCACGTCGGCCAGGCGCGGCATGATGGCGAGGTCCTCGAGCGCGATGGAGGCGAGATCGCGGCCGTATCCGTACGTCACGGAGACGGTGGTCATTGCTGCCGCTACCGCTAGACATATCTATACAACCCCCGCCGCCCGCTCTGTTAGCCTTTGTTTCACGCTCTCTTTGTTTTTCAATTCAAACTGGAAAACTTGGGCCCCCTCT